>PVHP010009113.1:0-51299 GCA_004024765.1 Zapus hudsonius
AACAGACCATTGGCATGAAACATAGTCTGCGGCCATGAATAGGCTGGTTACAGTTCCTACTGGGAGAGAACAGCAAACCAAGAAGGAGCAATTGTGCAATGAAGGAGCCTGGGCCTGGGGGAGACAATCAACAGCCATTAAATTCGGCCAAATATTCCACTCAGTGAGGGGGAACCCTTGATTGGAAATGGGGATTTAGGGCAATATGCACCGGATCCCATACACTTGGGCTCCCAAGAAAAGATGCATTATGCCAACATCTGACAGGAAGGCTACTAAAAATAGAAACTAGGTAATCCAAAATGGTGTATATTTGTTAACCTATATTGTTCTCACTCTCCGATGGAGATTGTGTTTGTATTTCTCAGGATATAGCGAGTGAGCTGTGGCCCATATAACTCTACAACCCGACAGGAGGCCAAAAGATAAGATCATGGCAAGAGATGAGTCAACACAGTCATATTGTGGAGGATCCATATGGAACCCTGCAGAGAAGGACGGGATGAACAAGGGACCCATAGCCACAGCCATCCAACCAACTCAGGATAAGCCAAATGTGTTTGTGTTTTTCAGGATGTAAGGAGAGACCTGTGGCCCATCTAACCCTACCAAACAACCGTAGGCCGATGGCTGAGATCCTGGCAAGAGAGAAGCCACCACAGTCATATCGGGGAGGATCCATAGGGAACCCAGCAGACAATGACAGATGAACAAGGGACCTATAACCACAGTCATTCAATCAACACAGGATACGCCATTGAGACAGAAACCAAGGATTTTCGACACAAGGACCCCTAAGCTCGCAACATTAAAGAAGCCTTATTACTCACCCACCACGACTCAGGGAACTGAGCGGAAGAGGGGGCGGAAAGATTGTGAGAGCCGTGGTGGGGGAGACTGTCCGGAGGCATGGCACTCATCAGTAACAACACACTTGAGCCAGGAAGACCGGGCTGAGTACTAGGATATACAGGATCCCTTGCCACAAGGACTAATACAGACAGCCCACGGAGTAGGATATCCAATTGATCAGGGATGGGGAGGGGAGGAATTGGGGAATTCGGTATAACAACGCATGGTTTGTCCACTAAATAATGTAACTCATTATGTATAATAAATATATATTTAATAAAAAAAGAAAAAGGTGTCTAGTAAAACTGAAATGGAAGGTAGCAAGAGAAAATTTAGTGAAGGTCTAAAACCACTACATTGTAGAATTAGAAAAGGATGAACAGAGGCCTACAGGAGAGTGATGAAGAATTTAAACTGGTCATGTTTTCAATGCAGAATTGATGGTTTTCTCCAGTAGCACTCAGAAACCAGCATGAAGAAGTATAGGCTATACAAACAGATTGATCCAGTTTTCAGGATGAGTAAAAAGTAAAGGTTATAGGACAGAGTTAAAAATCTGAGTAAGAGTGGTTGAACATGATGTAATACAGCCTTGAAGCTGAACAGGGACATGGAAGGAATATGTGTTAATAAAAGAAGAGCAGATGAATCAAGAAACTAGAGGGTTCGCATGACAGAATTTCCCCAAATGTGTTTCTTACACACTCCTTATATAAAATGTGATATTAATCACTGATATACTCAGTAAAAGCTTTCATGGCCACAGGTTAAGGGAAGCCTGGACAATATAATCTTTAAGAGATTTCCTTCTTACAGTACTGTCAGGGCATTTGACAAACTAATAAAATATTACATAGCTTTCCAATAACTTATCTTCACGAAAAATAAACTTTTTCCAAAAGACTTCTGATTGCTGTATAGTGTCTCTACATTTATCAGAGAATCTCATTAATTGGTATTTTAAGAAAAACATTTTTGAAGATCTACACTGTGCAATAAAAGGCATGGATAATAAAACACATAAAAATAAAGTAACATATTACCAGATGATAGTTTTCTAAGGTAGAGGGTTTATTTGAAAATTTTCTTGGCTTTCAATTTTCTTGGCTTTAATCCTTACTAAAAGCCAATACTAAAAATAAAAAAGTAACCACTGATGGATGGCCGGACACACACACAACTTAATTGGCAAGTATGCCTCTTTTTCACATAGCAATAAGGTACAGTTTACCTCCAAGGCAACTAGAGCTAACATTTTAGCCCCAATTCTATATTAGAAATTTCCTTTACAGAGACAAAGCTACAAGGCCAAAGGCCTATTCTTTGCTGAAGCAAGTGCTCTCTCAGAGTGATATAATCTCTACTATCCTAGTAATTGATAACAGATTTTTTTACCTGGTTCCAGACAAAAAGTCTTGAAAGTTGCCAGGCATAGTAGCTTATGCCTGTAATCCTAGCACCTGGAAAACTGAGGTAAGAGGATTGCCATGAGCTCATTATCAGTGTGGCCTACAAAATGTGTTTCTAGCCAAACCTGGGTTAGAGTGAGAGACCCTGTTTTAGGGAGTAAATAAAGTAATAGTAATAATACTGGTCTTTAAATGTAATTTCCTTAAATGCCAGCCAACCTTCCTATACCTAATGTCAACAATTCAGAATCCCAAAAGTATAGACCAGCATAATAAAGCATAATTCATAAGGAAGAGGGTAAAAGCCATGTAAAAATAATGGCTGGTCTTAGATGGAAAAAGCCATTGATTACCACTCTGATGTTCAAATACCATGTGGATATTAAGGAGTTCCCAGAAACACATGAATGGGAAAAGTTGAAGTAAGAGGGTGTAGTGATTTGAATGAAATGTCCACCACTGGATCCTGTGTTTTGAATACTTGGTTCCTAGCTGGTGGCAATTTGAGAACATTGTTGGAGCCTCTGGATACAGACCTTGAGGTTTATTAGTCCAGCTTGCTGGGTGTTCAGAGCTAGCTCTCTCTTGCTGTTTTTTTTCCTGCTACTGTGACAAGATATGGCACTCAGCAAACTGTCATGCTTTCCTATCGTGATGAAATTTAACCTCAAACCTATAAGCCAAAATACAGCCTTTCTTCCCATAAGCTGCTTCAGGTTGGGTGCTATGTCCCAGTAGAGAGAAGTCAATTGCTACAGAAAATTGGTACCGAGAAGTGGGGTTGTTACTGTGATGAATGTGACCATGTGGTGTTTTTGGTCTTTTGGAACTGGTTTGTAGGAGGAATGGGGAAAGCTTTGGAACTTGGACTACACAAGCCTACATGCAGAGAGAGGAAGTAGACTGTGAAGCTCAGCCTGGGAGGTTTCAGAGGAGAAAAAGAACTTTGTCCACACTGGGGAGAAGCAGTTTGTGTAATGTTCTAGTAGAAAAGCTGGCTGCATTCTACCCATGTCCTGAAAACTTGAGCAAAGATGAATTTAAACATAATGGACTATTATATTTGGTGGAGGAAAATATAGAGCAAAAAGATATAAAAAATATAAAGTTTACCACAGAAAGATATATAAGCAAGTTTGAAGTCCCAGGAACAGAAATGCTACTGCTTTAGCTACAGTTGTTAGAGATTACTACCATTAAAGATAAGCCAATGGCCTTAAACTTGGAAAATAGGAAGGATAACCTGAGGGCATTGATCTAATCTTTCCTTGTTTTGCTTCCATGGTTCCTTTTTGGAACGGGAATGTTTACTGTGTCATTATGTGTTGGAAGTATATAACTTGTGTTTTGATTTTCCATGTCTCACACTTTAAAGAGACTCAGTTTCAGAAGAAACTTTGGAATTTAGACTTTTGAACAGTTTTGGGAATGACTATTTTAAAATTGTACTAAATGAGTTTTGCATCAGGAGATGGTCATAAGTCTACCAAAGCTAGGGGTAAAATGTGGTACTTTGAATAAAATATTTTCCCTAGGCTTATGTGTTTTGAATACTTGATCCTTGGTTGAGTGCAATATGTGGAAGTTGTTGGGAGCCTTTGGGAGGTAGATACTTGCTGGAGGAAGTGTGCCACTGGAGACAGATCTTGAGGCTTGTTTAGAGCTAGTTCACGCTTGGTGCTTCTTCCCTGGTGTTGTGACAAGATATGATGCTCAGTTTTCTTTTCTGCCATGCTTTCTCTATGCATCATGAAACTTCCCTGAAATGAGCCCTTTCTTCTTGTAAGCTGCTTCTGGTTTGGGTATTTTATCTCAGTAACAAGAAGATAATTGCTACAGAGGGTAAAAATTATATCACCACGCTGAAAATAGGTCTGGAGAGTTATTCAGACAGGCCTGCAGGATTCATAGGCATCCCCTACCCCTTTTGTTCAATATATCAAATATAAAAATATTTTTCAGTTTTCGTCACTCCCTTTCTAAAGATCTTTGAATAATTTTGCTTCCTTGAGTTGGATCATCATACTTTTCAGAACTAATGGGAATATCTATAATTTCTACTTTCATGATAAAGATATAAAAGAGAAAATATAAACAAAATTTAAACTGTCAGGTATGTTAAATCAGATAGCTCACTTAAAAAAGGAGACAGAAATTCCAGAAATTTAACAAAACCCAAAATAATATATAGCTACAAATTCTTGTTTTTTTTTTTAATTTGGGTGAATTTTATTTTATTTTATTTTATTTTTATTGTCCATAATGAGTTACATTGTTTAGTGGGCCAACAATGAGTTGTTATCCCCAATTCTTCATTGCTCCCCCTCCCTAGCTACAAATTCTTAAGGGAACAAAATCACCAAAGATAGATTAGAAAATGAGGCTTTGATAGATGTTACATAAGCTGTCATACCAATTATTAGTTTTAAGAGAACTTTCTATGATGAGGAAAAAGAAAAGTAAAATAATCATATGGCTTTGGGTAAAGGAAGTCGCCTCCTGGAGAACTTCTTCACATTTATTACATAGCACAGAAAAATAATTCCTATGGAGTTATACCAGTATTGCTTGATAAATTTTGGACAGCATCAAAAGCTTACAACACAAAATAGGGTCTAAAGTCTAAACTTAAAGTACATGGAAAGTTAGCCCATAGGATGTAAAATTTGCTGTAGCATATAAAAGTACCATAACCAAATAAACTGGTATCTGTTCCACTTAAAATAGAGCTCTGTGAAAAGTCATTCCAAAATAATAAAACAATCAAAGTAAAATTATAATATACATTTCTATAGATACTAAAGATAAAAGTCACCATATGTGTTATGTGGAAATAGAGTGCTGCATAGGTTTCTTGTTGCTGGAACAAAGTACCCAACGAAAGGAGCTGATGGGGTGGGATTGCTTATTGTGGCTTACAGACTCAAGGAGAATGTAGAAGAAAACATGGCATGAGCAGAGGCTGGACATCACCTCTGCCACAGCAGATGGTATACAAGAGTGAGCCCAAAAGCTGGCAAGGGGAAGCTGGCTATAACATCCATAAGCCTACCACCAACAATAAACCTCCTCCAACAGGCTCCAATTCCCAAATTACCATAATTTCCCCTGCCATCATGGAGCTTCCCTTGAGTCTGTAAGCCAAAATAAACCCTTTCCTCCACAAGCTGCTTTTGGTTGGGTTCTTTGTGCAGCAACAAGAAAGCTGACTGCAATAGGCAGCATTTTTTAAATTATGTATTTATTTGAGAGGGTAGAGAGGGGGAGGGAGGAGAGAAAGAAATGTAACCATTTCAACACAGTGCCTTTTAAATCTCCAGTGCCTACGATCTTTATTTTAATATTAGCTGGCTTTGAAGGCCACAAAACATCCTATGCAGAAAGACATACTAGAGATGCAGATAACATATCTATTCCAGTCAGAAGCCCAGCTAAGAATTTCAGAAATCCCAGATTCCAGCTGTTTTCTAGGGCAAAGGAAGGTTTGAAAGACACACCAGTGGAGAGAGGTAGTAATATCATATACTTTCCTATTCTTTATGATGAATCATATATAGTAATCTGTTTGCATCTCATGACTCATGACCTTGTCCTCAATGTGAAGAAAGTAGTAACAGTTATCTCAGCGACTTGAAGCTATGGACTAATACTTCCCCAGGGGAAGTAGCAATACAAGGACAGTAGCAAGAAAAAAGAGGTGGAAAAAAAGAAAACAAAAATAAGAAAAGAAATCTGATATCCATTTCATAATACCAACAAATCACTTGAATATTTACAACTTTGAATACTCCGTGATAGCAGAAGTCATGTAATCTTGCTTTCCTGCCCTTCAGAAGCAAAATTGTGTAGCAATATACAGCCTACCACCAGGATTATAGTAGCAGGGGAAAGGAAGACAAAGGTCAGTAGCTACAAAGAGATAATCTGCTTTTGCCTCTCAAAAAACACAATGTTCTACACTGTTAAGACAACAAAAGAAGAGGGAGCAAGCAAATTAGTCTATGAAAGGACACTCTCTTCACCACTCTGTATTCTCTGTATTCAGAGAGTATCTCAACAGTTACCCCAGGCACTGGGCCTCACACATAGTAAGCAGAAGTAAGCACACTGGGATGCATTCTTCTCTATGGGCATCTCTTTCAGACCTTCATCCTAGGGTTTCTTATTTCCCCCCTTCAGCCTTATCTCCAGCTTGCACTTCTCTGTCTCTGTGGTTTAACTGATAATTCAGACAACATGAAATAATATTATGGTATACTGATTGGAACAGAATTTTAGGTTTTCCTTTTTAATTGGAAAAGTAAACGTTAGAAATACTATCTTCTCTCTGAAATACTCCATAAATTAAATTATGGGTTGTAGCTTTCAAAAGAAAAAAAGTCCTACAACCCAAAGTTAAAGATGTATTATTGTTTTGTGCTAAATTAAAGTTTTTAAAAAGTTAGCTTTTACCATATGTACTTTTTTTTCTGTCAAATAAGCCAAAAAACCAAAAATTTCCATAAATGGCTCTAAAAAAGTAACAAAGGTATCCTGGTTTCATGAGTATACTTTTGAAATAGAAAAATAACATTCAATGGGGAAAAAAAGGCACATACTTTTCATAGTTCCATCTTCTTCCTCCTCATCCTCACTGTTTATAACCATGGTGCCCAGGTCCGATTCTAACATGGTGCTGTTATGTTCAATCATGGTTTGAGCCCCTTCACTCATTGTGCTGGTGGCCCGCATCGTACCCACGCTTTCTGAGCTAGTCTTCACCATAGTGTGCGAATCCAATTCATCTTCATCCTGCAAGCAAAATACCACAGTGAAAGAAAGACTTCCCAAGACAGATGGAGGATTTAATTGTTCATGCGTACACAAATCATCATCTAATGATAAAAATACTATCACTACTATTAAATTTAATAAAATAAAAAATGTGTGGTCTGGGGAGATGGCTCAGTGGGTAAGAACACTTGCTGTATAAACATGAGGACCTGAGTTTAACCCTCAGCAGCTGTGCAAAAATCTGGGCACAGCCACATATGCCATTCTAACTGAACTACAGGGAGTTCTAGGTTCAGTGAGAGACTCTATCTCAGGGAAGGAAGGCAGAACAGCAATACAGGAAGACATCTGATGTTTCCCTCTGGCTTTTATATGTGTGTGCACACAGCATGCACCATCTGCACACACCACATATACATGCACACTCACACACCAAAATCATCTTTTTAAAAAGCGTTTACATGCAAATGTTATCATAAGAGCCAACATTATTAAAAATAATTAAAACTTTAGGTAATTAAGACTCTAACACAAACTGATTAACTGGAAGGCGAGTAGCTGCTTTTGATAAAAAGGACTGAAGCAGGTAAATTATCAATAAATACATGATACAATATGGTGGCAAAATAGACATACAAAGAGAGCACTGTTAAGACAGAACATGTCAGTACTTTCTTCTATAATAGGCATAGTAACATGCATAACCTATACAAGAGCCTTTAGATTTTCCCCGTTAATTGTGGTAAAGTACACAACATAAAACCTACCATTTTAAACATTTTAAATTATGCAGCTCTGTGACATAAGTACATTCAAAGAGTTATACAACTATCACCACTACACATTTACAGAAACTTTGCATTATTCCATACAGATCATATACTCATTAAACAATAATTCCTTATTCCTCCCTTTCCCTTAGAGCCTAGTAATCTGTTATGTTTTCTATTCCTATAAACTTGTCTGCTCTAGATCTATCATGTAAGTGAAATTATATAATATATTCACTTTTGTGTTTGATTTCACCTAGTATACTGCTTTCAAGGTTAATTTATATTGAAGTATATGTTGGAATTTCATTTCTTTAAGGTTAATGATATTCCATTATATGTAAACAACACATTTTGTTTTCCAATTAATTTGCTGTTGGATATTTGGGTTGTTTATTTGACTATTGTGCATGATGGTGCTACAAAACTGGTATACAAGTATCTGTTTAAATCCTTGCTGCTAATTCCTTTGGACTTCCATAAGCTGAACTGCTAGATCAAAGGGTCACTCTAAGTTTAATTTTTGATGAACAATTAAACTGTTTTCCACAGTAGCTATGCCACTTTATATTTTCACCATCAGACTCTGGGTTCTAATTTTTGTGTATCTTTGCCAGCATCTAGTAGTTATTATTTTCCATTTTAAACTAATAGGTAAGAAGCAAAATTATTCTGGTTTAATTAATATTGCTTAATTAGTAATACTGAGCCATCTTTCATACACTTACTACTCACTTGTATATATTTTTAAGTATCTAAGTTCTTGGTCCTTTTGGTTGGGGGAGGGGTGGAGATAGGGTCTCACTGTATAGCAACAGTACAGACTGGACTTTAACTGGTGATCCTTGCTTGTCTCCTGAGTGCTTGGATGACAGGGTTGTGTTATTGGATTCAGCTTCCTTTGACCATTTTTGAAACGAGTTGTTTGTGACAGTGTTGTCACACATTCTGGACCTTAACCTCCTATCAGACACACAATTTGCAAATATTTTTTCTATTCTGTAGGCTGTCTTTTTACTCTGTTGACAGTGTCCTTTGATGCACAATAGGTTTTAATTTTAATGAAGTCCAGCTTACCTATTTTTTTTTCTTATTTTGTTGTCATATCCTGGGCATATTAAGTATAAATGACAAATGTTTCTTAGAACAGTATCAAGATATACAGGGAGAGGGTTATAAAATAGGCTAAAACCCGTCTGAGACTAAAGAATATGTAATTTGGAAAAACTTGGGTATGGTACTTGTCATGGTTTGATCCAGGTTTCCCCCACAAACAAATGAATGTGTTTTGGGTAATCGATCCTCAGCTGATGGCAGTTTGGATTTTATAACCTCGATGGAGCTGTGTTGTTGGGGGCTTATGGGGATTATAAGCCAGCTTCCCCTTGCCAGTATTTGGCACACCTTCCTGACGCTGTTTCCAGTGCTGTGACGGAGGTGATGTCCACCCCTCTGCTCATGCCATCATTTTCCCTGCCAGGATGGAGTCTCCCCTCGAGTCCATAAGCCAAATAAACCTATTCCTCCACAAGCTGCTTTTGTCTGGGTTCTTTCTGCGCAGCAACTAGAAAGCTGACCACAACAGCACTGAAATCCATTTAAATACGTCAATAGAAATACAACATTAAAATATAGTTCTGGCAGACATCAAAATGTAGATGTGGGGAAGGAACAGAAACAACAATATCACACCTCAGAAACTTGGATGATCTGAAGTACCATTGGTTAATGGCTACTTGGTATCTTACTTTTAGTAAACCTACTTAACAAACTTCGGCATTAAGCCTTAAGTCTTTGCTCTTCTTCCCTCGTCTAGAAGATGCTTTTATTCTCATGCTTTCAATTGTCTGTATTTAATATTTAATTGCTTAATAACATCCAAAACACAAAATTTCCAACTCAGATATATTTTAACTACTTTTCCAGTCCCTCTTAACTGCCCAAGCACCCAGGAACCACAATCACAAAGCACTAGCATTCTAAGAATAATATTTTAAAGTCATCTTCATTTTTCATCTTATATACAACCAACCAGTGGAATTGGAATCAGCCCAAATGCCCATACCTGGACGAATGGATATCAAAGTTGTGGTACATCTACACAATGGAATTTTACTCAGCGGAAAGAAAAATGACATAATGAAATTTAGAGAAACGTGGTCTGACTTGGAGCAGATCTTACTTAGCGAACTCACAAAAGAACAGAGTCAAACGCTGCATATGCTCCCTCATATGTGGTTCCTAACCATGATAAGCTTAAACTCTAAGCAAACCTAGCAGGGGAAATGAGAGACTTTGAAAGAGGTGGAAGGAATGGGAAGGATGGTGGGAGTATACAATAAGCTAAACCAATAATGAATCGAAATCATAAAATCCTTACTTTCATACAGTAAGCTCTTGAGAAAGAAGTGGGTATTGTCTAGTAAGAGGGGCCTTGAACAGAAGGGGAGGAAACCAAATTCCATGAAAAATTGATCAGAACTGCAACTCCCGGTCCCAGTCATTGGATCCTTCCCACACTGAGCTGTGGATCAGAGACCTACAAGGTCCCCAAATCAAGACAGGTTTCTGTCAAAGCTCTTGAATGCCCACTCTAGGCCAAAGGAAGGATCTTATTGCTAAAGAAACCACGGAAAGACATCGAACAACACTGAGAGACCCTGCGAGATCCAGAATGGTATCCAGTACCCAGATGGTAGCAAGCGCAGTGCTGGAAGGCACAACATAAGCTGCCAGGGGAAATTGGTCAATGATATTTGGAGAAAGCAGAGACCATGGATACAAAATGCAGACTGTTGCCATGAGAAGGCTGAACACACTTCCTTCTGGGAGAGATCAACAGACCAAGAAATAATCACTGGTGCAATAGAAATGTCAAAACCTGGGGGGTGGTATTCTACAGCTTTTAAATTGGCCAAGAAATCCACTCAGTGACAAGGAACCCTTAACTAGAATTGGGACTCAGGGCAAAATCCTACAAGAACCAAAAACTAAGGCTCCAAAAAGAAATCCCCATTACCAGAGAACTATAGAGGCTAATCTCAATAGAATTTTGCCAAATTAGGAATGTGTGTCTCATTTAATTTATACTAATCTCACTCTCCAATGGAGATTCTATTTGCGTTTTTCAGAAGGCAGTGAGAGAGCTCTGGTTATTACAACTCCACCGATAAAACACAGGCCAAAGGCTGACATCCCAGCAAGAGATGAACCACCCCAGGCCTATCGTGTAGGCCCCAAGTGAAACATTTGAGATAGTGGTGGGGCAAGAAAAAGACCTATAAATATAGCCAATCAGTCATCCCAGGTTAAGTCAACAAGACAGACATCAACGACTTGAAACAAACTTAAACTCACCCTCCATGACTCAGGGAAGTGAGTGGAGGAGGGGGCGGAAAGATTGGAAGAGCCATGGTGGGAGAGATTACCCACAGACATTACCCCCCTCAGCTACAATTCATAAAGGGGGGGGGGCAACCTTGTTGCCTCCTGTGCTATCCATAACCCCTTGCCACATGGATTTTTCCAGTTTGCCCAACAAAGAGGATACCCAGTGGATTTGGGATGGGGGGAGGGAAATGGGAATATAAGCACAATATTTACTCAATCAATGTATCCAATTTTGGGCAATAAAGATTAAAAAAAGGTAATTTGGTTTCATGTCTTCTTTTCCATTCTCACTGCTACTGGGTATATTCCCCATTGCCTTATACTTGGGTATTGCAGGTAATACCTCCTGGCTGAATACCCTTCCCATTTAATTTCTCAGAACCAGGCAGTTGTTAGTTCAAATCTTATCTCAAATCACTTAGTAGGTTTAAGACCATTTGGCAAACATTTTAAACTCCTTGAATTCTAGCTCTTTTCCAATGGACTTCATAATGACAAAATGAGAAAAGGTATATAAACTGTCTAATACTACCTGTAATAAGGTCCTTTCACACCATCCTCAAAGCACACAAATTTTTATATAAATATTTTTATCTATTTGTAAGCAGAGAGAGATAGATCAAAGACAGACACAGTGAATGCAAGTTCCAGGGCCTCCAGCCGGTGTAAATGAACTCCAGATGCATTTACTACTTTGTACATCTGGCTTTACATGAGCACATGAGCACCAGGGAATTGAACCTGGGTCATTAGGCTTTACAGGCAAGGTCTTAACCATCATATCTTCTCTCTAGCCTCACAGTTTTTCTTAAATACTATTTGTATTATAATATTCTTTTACTGAAAAATCTATAATGGCTCCTAGTTCTTATCTAAATTAAAAAAGCTAAATCTGGGCTTGGGAAATAGCTCAATGGGTAAGAGTAGTTTCAGTATAAGTAGAAGGACCTGATTCATTCACCAACATCCAAACAAAAAGCTAGGCATGGCTGTGCATGCCTGAAGCTGTAGCAGAGAGGGGGTCAGAGACAGGAGGATCACTGGAGCTTCCTATTCAGCCAGTCTGATAGAAAAGTGGGAAGCTCCAGGTACAGCAAGAGACTCTGCCTCAGGAAAATAAGGTGGGAGAGTGACAGAAGACACTGGACATCCTGCTCTGGCCTCTGCATCAGCACACATATACAACCCATACCCATCCTGACACATATGCCTAATTTTTTCTTTCTACATTTTAATGTCCTTTATGTTCTTAATTCATTCTAAGTTGACATTTTAATTTTCCCACTGTATATCCTCCAATATAGGCAGACTGATCTGTTTCTAATTGAGAATTTTCATACAAGAACATATTATAACTTGATTCATAATTATCTCCCATTACCTTTAGTCCTTACCCCCATTCCACCGAATCCCTTCTTTCTCTCTTCTAATTGATGTCTTTTACCCTTCTCTTCCATCATCCATATCAAAATGTTGATGGGCTCAATATTGTGCAGGTCTTGTGGAGGTAACAACCAGGCAGGCTGATCTTAACTGAATCTTTACCATCATCTCATATGCTGCTATGTTTATTAAGACTTCCCTGTGTGGGTCTTTTCTATGCAGAATGACCTCTGCTTCAAATCATTTAAGTAAATTCTAATTATTAATTAATTATTATGGCTCATTCAGTTGTTATTAGTTACCTTATTTTCCAAACTTATGTAGAATTTCTATTATGCACTATACATTTTTACATTTAAAGTTATGATCTCATAATCTGAGTACTTATTCTATAAAATCTTTTTATGAACATAAGTACTTTATGAACAAGAATGTACTTATATTGCTTCTAAATCCACTAAAATGTTTCATTCTATACAAAAATACAGTAAGCATTTAATATGTATTTATCTTTTCATAAAATTATAGAATCAAAGGCCTTCACAACAGGAAAGAAACTTACTCGTCATTTTATACCTGTAAAAACTAAGGCCCAGAGAAAGTAAAAGGCTTCCAAAAGGTCACCTATCTATTTAAGAAAAGACCCGAGACTAAGAAATAAGTACTTTAATTTCTTAACTAGTATTTTACTACACTTATGTAGCATACACTTTTCATCTTTTTGAATTATTAGGTCAGAAGCACAAGCTTAGAGCATTAAAATTTTCTTTCCTATTCCCAAAGTCCCATACTAAGTATGCAGGCCATCTTGGTCTAAATTATATCTTCTCTCTCTTGAACTATTAAAACAACCTCCTGGTCTTCACTATTTCCATTCCAGCCTCTTTTCATTTTACACACAATAGGCAGATTGAGCTTTTTAAAAGATAAATCATATCACATTGCTCTCTTGCTGCAAACTCTGCATATGGCTTTTCATCATACTTGGAATAAGATCCAAAATCTTTATCAGGGCACAGTATTATCTGGCCTAGTAACATGTCAATCCCATCTCCTGTCACATTCCTTTTTGCTCTCCAAACTCCAGTCATGCTGGCCTCCTTTGTTGTTTTGAGTATTCTAAGCATGTTCCTCTTTAAGTCTTTAAACTGGCTGATCTTTTGGACTGGAATGCTCTTCCTCAAGTTTTATAATTTATTTCTCTGAGGTCTCCACTCAGATGCCATGTTGTCAGCAAGGCTTTCTATGACCACCAGTTTAATTGACGCCACCATCATTATCTACTCTATCCTTTTCTATTCTTCACAGCCTGCACCAGGCCTGCACCACTAGAATCTCAGCTTTATGAAGTCTACAGATTTCTTTTAAACTTCAAAATTTCCACTGCTATAATAACTGGTACATAGTAGGCTCGTGGTATTTATTTCATGAAAAAATCAACATATTTTCACTTACTAATGAATTCAATGAGCATTTATTATACACTTGTAATGTGTCTAGTAGTAGACCTCAATTGGAGATACAAAAATGAGTAAGACACAGTTTTTTTTTCTATTTGGTTTTTAAGTAATTTGAGGCCTGGGAGTAATTCCCTGGCATGTGAACAATAAATTATAGGACAATCTCTTACTTGATATGAGAAAAGTATTGACACTACAATGTGAATCCAAGAGTAGAGACTCTAATTTTGCTCTAATAAATGAAGAAGACCTCACAGGAAAGGCTACCCTGGAGTTAAATCTTCTGCCCTCAAACATTTAATTTTTTTGATTAATAATTGTAATATTTCCAGGGTATTGTGTGATCTTTCAACACATGATAATAATACTGATAAAACCAGGGTAATTAAGGCTTCCATCTTCTTACCACTACTTTGTATTTGGAACCTGTGAGCTTCCTTCTTCTATTTACCTAGTTAAGTCTTAAAGAATGAGTAAATTATATACAAACACAAACGCAAGTTTAGACAGTGTTTTATGTTGCAATTTTACATGATAATTATACTCAGACATGTACTTTCTAGGCTCAGACACACCACGATTGAATTGAGAATCTCTGTCTTCCCATGACACCTGTTCCTATGCTGGACATATACTTATTATACCATGCTGAAACTGTCCATATACTGACTCTTGTATATTCTCCACTGGACTCCAAAATCTTAAAGAGCACTTCCAGATTTTGTTAATAAATTATCTATCTCTGGTACAAAGCAGTCTTATGATGCAGTTTATTGAAGGAATATTAAATCCTTCATTCTTAGGTAGTGTCAAAGCACAGGACTAAAAGATAAGATTATGTGGGTATATCTACAGGTATAGCTTTATTTAAACTAAATCTGTTTATAACTTATTATAAACAAAATGGTTATGAAAAAAACTTTGGGGAGGGGAAACAATGCTACTAAAGTATTCAGTTGATCATCCATTTAACAATGATAAAAATAGTTCCAATTAATGAATTAGAGGCACACTATTAAGGTCTTTTAATAGGCTACTTCCACTTAATCCTCTTATGAACCCTGTGAGGTATTAACCTCCTGTACAAATGATAAACCCAAAGCTGTCAGGTTGAAAAATCTCCCCAAACTCATACAAAAAAATAAGTGAAGAAGTAAGGATTCTAATTATACCCATCTGATGCTAAAGCTTGAAATTGAACTTCTACTTGCATGAGGCTTAAATTATCTAGAGTATTTTTTAAGTCCCAATCTTACAGTATAGATCTGCTAGATCATGTTTCATTTGTTAAACTAACAGATAAAGAAAATGACACACACATAAGCAGGCTCATTTGTACTTTGTCAAGTGCTTTTTATAAAAAAGAAGTTGAAATTTACTCTTTCCAGATCTCACTGAAAGTATAGGAAATAATGACTTTCTATCAGTTTCTTTTAATATCTACTACTTTAGTATTTTTAATGGATGCAACCAATTTATTCCCAAAACATTAAGTCTATTTCATATGTGGGAGTCATTTATCTCTTATGCTTCTAACATTTAATATTATTACCACTAAAATTAACAAGAGCCATAACATCTGGTTGATATAAATAGCATTATTAGCTTCCCTATTATCTATGTTGGAGTAGAAGCTACAAAGGTCAGAGAAGCTTACACCTTCAGATTCACAGAATTATCTCACATAATCTATGAAATTATAAGAACACTGAAATTAGAAAACCAAAACACTAATAAACTTGGTAATGATGTTGAAAACTTCCCAGCAACATATTTTTTTATTACAACATAGTTTTTTACTTTTTAAAAATTATTAACTCTGAACTTAATTCTCGATATTTTAGAGTATGGTTAAAATTTCATTTGATCCTCTTTACATTTTATAACATAGCAGCTATTTATGTTTCTCAAGCTATACTCCATTTAAATAGATTCTTTTCTTTTTCACTGAAGTAAACCAGAAGACAAACATGTTGATACTTTATAGAAAAAGGTCTGCAGAACAGATGCTTCCCGACTGCAGAAAGCAGCCAATTCCTGTAAGGAATACAATAGCATTTTCAATCAGTGGCCATCATGTGCCAGGAATGCAAAACAGAGTACTGATGATAATCCAGCTTATGAATCATAAAATCCACATGGAATACAAATATTTAAAAACATTATTAGGAAATCCTACTCCACTGCTAGGGCAGACTTGTGCTATAGCAGTCTAAGAAATACAGACTTTGAACGAAGTATCTTTGCACTAGTGATTGATATCTACTGCCTTAAAAGAGTCTCTACATATTGAGTACATAATTGAATAATTGTAAGGATATTTACACAAAATCATAGAAAGTACTGGAAATTTTAACATTCATGTAGATATGCTAATTCAGAAACTTTTTAACCATTTTGTTTCTTTTCTTAAGTTGTAAGAAGCTTCCTTAATGCAAATGCAATCACATAGCATATAGTACCCACATAATAGCAGTGATTATAATGGCTTTCATTCAACTGGACAGTGCTAATGACTATACATTCCACTAAAGCATGGAAAAACATTCTTTAGGAAGAAAATGAAGGTATACGATATAAGTAAACCAATCATGCAAGCAGTTGCAATATTACAGTAACAGAGAGCTTTGATACCTCTTAAAGATGATAATGAAACAGTAAATGGAATAGACATATAAGTGCATAGCTAGCTGAGTTTTCAAGATAGCAAGAGAAATCCTTAAGGGCCCACAGCAGATACAGCTGTGGTAGTAAGTTGAATCTTAACTCCATGGTTGCCATTGGGGCATGTGATGATAAGAGAATGACTGGTGGGTAAAGGGGAAAAGAGAACCCTGGGCTTTCTTTAAAATAGAACTGGAACCCTTCATACTCAGACATTAATCTAACGCAGGCTCAGTACGGCACCCTCAATGCCTGACAGAAACAAACACGAATCTATTCTAGAGGAATTCACTCATATTTAACCCTTAAATATCATCTTCTAAGATAAAAGCCAGCTAAACAAAGGCTCACAATCCAAAAGACAAATACAAGAATCAACATTCTACAGAGAATGGTTAGAAATAATGAACAATTGTAGATGCCCTTGCTCCTTAGAATTATTCTTTTTAGAGAACTGGGTCATTGAATAAAAATTATTAGCATAGCAGTTGCATTCTTGAGTAAGAGAAAAAAAAAACAACTTGAAAGTAGAAATATTCTGGCTAAAATGAAAATTAAGTGGATGTGATGACCTTAAAAGATGGCCTACATCTTATGGAATTCTTTGAACACTGGGAGCCTGCATAAACTCTTTGGCAGATGTGTGACAGGAACACTGGAAACTACAGGATAAATTATAAAAGAAAACTGAAGAAAGAGACTTGAATTCAAAGGTCATCATTGATACCCCAAAAACAGGTTAATTAGAGCCCATACTAAAAAAGATCTAATATTAGTAGAACTTTTACAAGTCAAAACTGAAAGAAATCATAAAAGAAAAATCATCATTCTAGAACTTCTGCATAAATATAATGGATCAAAATAAGCCCAAAATTGTGTACCTAAAGAATTAAACTGACTCTACAGAGAAAGCTGTGCAAGATCACAATTTGAGTAAATAAAGAAGGAAAGCAAAGTAGATATAAAAGTTATTTATAACCAACTTTGCCAATTCATCACAAGATGAAGGAATTAAAACCTAATTATTCATTTGTGGTAAAGGAGTTGACTAAGAAGTCACAAGGTATGTGAACAAGGGAACTGGGTGAATCCTCCACTTCTCTCTTTGCACAACTGTGTTCGGGTGATAATTTATGCTAATGTTAACAATGTCAAAAACTATGATTTAATCATCAGTTGAGTTTAAAAGGGCAAATATCAAAGGGTACGTACATTTGCTGAACTTGGAAATCCTCCTTTTTAGACCCTTCTTATATAACAAAGTGAAGCTACTAAAGCACCCAACAGAGGACTGTTCCCAGCAAGTCTCACTTACAAATACAAGAACAAAAGACAGCAAGTAGTCTGTTGTCACTTTTACACTAAGTTGTGTCATTGTAGTAAGTTGTGGGAACACAGCCCACAGTAGGGCCATTAGCAGTTGCTTAAAATCTGATTTCTTCAGTGTAAAGTTCAACCTAACTGTGCTAATAATACTAAGAAAACATAGAAAATATTCTCAAACAGATGCCCTTAAGCACCACTTACACACAAAAAGCATGAATTTTCACTTGACATTGCTACGATTTGTGGTATCTGCAAATCTGCATAAAGAATGAACTTTCTTCCCAGTGCTGTAAGTAGGTGGTCCTGTTAATTCAATGCAAAATCAGCATAACAGCTTATAAAGCTGCTGTCTTTGACATACCTATCTTTAACAAACAGAAACTTCATGGATCCTAACTTCTTGCATGTTCACAGGCATGTTTTAAAGTTACATCAAAGCTTTCGGGATCCCCAAGTCATAAAAGACTTGTTCATCAGCACAGCAAGCCTAAATGGCGAGAAGGCGTGTGGGCAGAACTTCAGAGGCTCCATGATGCAAGACTGCACAAGTTCTTGGCATTATACTTCAAGTTTCCAAACAAAAGATTATCTTCCAACCCCTGTACACAGTACTGATGTACAACAGGGTAAAAGCAACCTTAGCCATGACTTTTTTTTTTCTCTCACAGCCAAAAACATGTCCAAGGATTACCAAAATAGAAAGGAGCTTATAAAAGTCAAATATTTTAGAATAACACCTTTGAAAACTACAGTGGTACTAAAAGCAGTTTATTAAAAATCCACAAGAGGGCACCACAGACAAACGACCAAAATTTCCTCATGATTGGAGCCCTCTGTTATCTTTCTTTTGTTTGTTTGACTGAGCAGCACAGAATTTGCTAAAACCTCTCCCACATGTTCTCTCCACACTGGTGGCTGGAGATCTCTGTAACTTTCCATTTTCTTTTGAATACAGTCTCCCACTATACCTTATCTCTGGTGGTCTATAATTTTAATTCTTTAACTTTATAGATAAGAATTAAGGTACTCATTAAGTTCTGAGGTACTTTGGAAGTAGCTTGGTACTATTTAAGTTTTAATCCCCAGCTCCTGTTATATTGTTTTCAAAAAATGAAAAAAACAAGACTTAGACTGGAAGACAATACTAGTAAAACATATACCTTAGAAAGATTGTGTAGCTAAACTACACAAAGAACTTTTAAAAAAAGAAGTAAAAGAAAACAAATAGTAAATCCCATTTGTAAAATAGGAAAAGGTTCTAAACAAAAACTCTGCAATAAAAGAAATCTATGTCAAATAAATACATATAGATGCTTAACATCTATATCATTACCTTGGAAATAAAAATATATGGAACATCAATTAGAATGGCTAACCTAACAAAAAAACTCAGCACTATGAATTGCTAATATATATCCCTAGAAGCTCTCATAACACTAAACACTAAGATCCAGAAAAATTCTGGGGATTTACCCAATTTGAAAACTTAATATCCATACAAAATCAGGAAAGTAAATGTTCATAGCAGCTTTATTCATAATTTTCCAAAGCTAGAAAGAAACCAAGGCATTCTTCAATATATTAATAGAATGTAATAGGACTCAGTAATAAGTAATCTATTAAGCCCCAAAAAGAAATGGAGAAATCTGAAATGCATATTTATTAAGTGAAAGAAGCCAATCTACAAATGCTACACAGGGTATAATTCTAATTTTATACTCTTCAATAAAAGACAAAAAACTAGAAACTGTATAGATCAGCTGTTGCAAAGTCTAAAGGCTAAAGAGAGCTGAATATATAAAGTCCAAGAGATTGTGTGTGTGTATGTGTGTGTGTTTGTGCGTGGGTGTGGGGTTGGAGACAGTCTTGCTATGCAGCTCTGGAGGACTTCATCTTCAGGATTCTGTTGTCTTGGCCTTCTGAATGCTGGAAGTATACCATGTCCAGCCTCTACATGGGATTTTTAAAGAGTGGTTACATTATATTTACATCATAATGCAATCATGGTTATACAGTATCATGTTCTAGTCAAAATCTACAGAACTTTAACTTCATATCTTAGTTATACAAACTTTTACAAAATCATTCAGGAAGTTAAGGTTCCCAAAGATGGTATACAGAATGTGAGGGAAAGAAAATTCTAATTGTATTATAAATGAAAACTTCACTGAAGGGTAAAGGGGAGAAAAAGTTCTTTAGAAGGAGATGCAAAACTAAAGGGACAGGAAGAAACTGTGCTTAAGTACTGTAACTGATAACACTGTTTCCTAAGGGGAAACGGGCTTACAATGCTAAAGCTAGTATACATGTATACTGGAAGTGAAAAATTCAGAGAATAGATGATAGATGGTGGGAACTGAGCCTCTCACTGCTAAAGCAGTGGGTCATAAAGTAAGGGAAGAAAAATAGAATTATCCAAATTATATGAATTAGAGACATCAGTCTGAAGTAATATTTAACTTAATAGATGGATACATATATACACATACTATGCATATGTGAGCACATAATGGGTATTAAAGACACATCTTGCTTTGCAAACTAAGTCCACTGACCACCCCCCCAAAAAAAAATCCCACAGCAAGCACACACAGAGTCCAATTAGGTTTCCAATGGCATCCTCCAGTAAAAAGAAGTAAGCTCTGCATTCTTGGCCTACAGCAGGAGATATAGAAAGTGAATATGGAGTAACTTAAGAGTAAGGAAGCTTCTAAGACAAAAAAACATCAGTGGGCATGTATCCAGGAGTCAACAAAAAGGGATCCCAATGACCAGTTCTGGAAAAATCTAAGCAAAAATAAATTTTTAAAAATCAATATTAATGCAAATGTATAAATAAATAAGGAGAACAAACTTTCTGCCTGTTTCTGAAGAATTCTAAGTAATTTATGCAATTACTCCACTCTCAAGAAAAGAGAGTATCACTCCCCATTCCCTAAGTGTGGTGAATATATTGTGGCCCTCTTCCAGACAGTATAGCATAGAAAGGTAAAAAGAATAATTTTACTACTAAAAAAATTCTGATAATCACTATCTCAGTTGCTTGTGGTTAATACCAACAGTGATAAATCATGATAATAGAAAGTATACTTTCTATGTTATACACCTTTCTTCTCTCTGTATCTCTTCTAAAACATCAATAATCCTACTTTTATCAACAGAAAAGATAGCAAATACTACAAAATATCTAGCCAGTATTCCTCAAAATTCTCCATGTTATCAAAAATAACATTCTGAAAGCCCATAACATGGAGAGAGTCCATGGAGACATGATGACTAAACGCAGTATGGTACCTGAAGCAGCAAAAGGAGATTATGCCAACAAATTCTAAGTAATTCTGGTAGACTTCAGTTTAAAATCTGTAACTGGGCAAATGGACAATATAATAAGATGTTAATAACAGAGAAAACTGAATGTTGGGTATGTGAAAATTCTGTACACTATTTTTTTAACCAATTCTGTAAATGTAAAGCATCCAAGAATAAGTAAAATAAGAAAACTGAGGCAAACCTTCACATTTTAATTGAAACAGTATTTGTTGAATATGTGAAATATCACCAGGTCCAATACTAGAACCTTGATCATCAACCTGAGAACTAGGGAACATTTGAAATTTTCTGATGTTTTAGATCCCAGTTTATAACAAAGAGATAAGAAATTTTCTAAAGTCAAAAGTTAAACCATGTTATTCTAAAAGTCATCAGGTGGTTCAAATTTACAAGGAGATAGATGAAATAAATTGATCATTCACTAAATACTTATTATATCATATCATATTATAAAATATTTCTGAGACTGTATGATAATTAAAGCATACTCCCTTTACATAATTCAAGTATTCAATTTTATATGCAGAACTCACTCCTTTATTTAACCAGAAACTTGTTCTTGTGATTTATCAGACTATTTAGAGACTATCAAAATTCAATATGTGCATGCTTAAAACAATGCACTTAAGTATTTTTAAAAATCCTTTGTTCCATAAGATATTTTAAGCTCTTATGGCAGGGGTACTGTAAATGCTCCTTGGTAATTATAGAATGCATTTTAATGTCATATTGTATAAAAAGAGCAAATCTGTTAATGCATACTCTTTAAGAGGTGGACTTCTCATAGCCAACTCAGGAATCTAAAGTAAATATGAAAAAATACAGATATGCTATTTAATCAATCCACACTAAAATATGTTAATATCTTTTACTAATATCCAGAAAACAATGTCTTTCTTATTATGTAATACAGTTAACTTGGCACAGACTTTTTTATCGCTACTGGGAAATAAAAAAGATATTTGTAATTATTAGCAATGCTTAAATTGACACAAAGGCTTTGATACTGGGATTAAGTATGTGCTGCAGAAATCTATGTTTGCAATTTGTTTAATTTTAAAAGTCAGTACAATTACCCTGGCACCTATCAAGATATTTCAATTTGCTTAAAGGTATTCTCATCAAACAAAGTTTTTCTATAGTATATGTCAGAATCAGATTCATGAGACATTATTATGTTGCATGGGGTTTATTTATAAAAGTTCAAGATCATACCAAAAACCCTTTAAAACAACATATTTTTAATAGTTATCAAATGCTATTTCCTTTCCCAACGTTATATTGAAATTTGATGCAAACAAAGTAATTTTTCCCTGCAACTGTAGTAAGCTAAACTGTATAGAACAAAATTAAACTTGTAAAAATACTAAGCTTAGATTATTATATTCCATAAATTCTCTGAACAGTACACTCACACAGAATGGAAAAGCAGAATACACAATTGGTCTAAATATTAATATAAAATATAAAAATAAATATCTCTTATAATACAGCAACTTAATATGGTGAATTTTAAAGTTCTAGAAGTTTGAAACCATTTATAAAAATTTTCGGTGCTTCAATGTCAAACTTGCTCTGTATCATATTAGCCCAATTACTAGATAAGGACTAGCCAGTAAAGGCTAGACTCTATAGTAAAGGCTGCCAGTGAATACATGTCATCTTGGTATAAAAATTAACATAGATTAGTCTAGGGAGGTGACACACTACAGTTAAAAGAATTTGTTTGCAAAGCTGCCTGCCTGGATTCAAGTCCCAAGACACCCACACAAAGCTAAACAGACATTTATTTGCAGCAGCAAGAGACCCTGACATTCCCCTCCCACATAAATAAAAATTAAGATAGAAGCAAAACTTTGCAACAAAGATCTGCTGATATGTTGAAAAAGCCTTTAATCTATATAATAGTAAGTAGGGAAGATGTGATGAAGAAAAAAACCTCATCAAAAACAAATTGGGGACTAGGAAGATGGCTCAGTGGTTAATAGTGATTGCTTATAAAGCCTGCCTGCCCAGGTTCAATTCTTAAGTCACCCACATAAAGCCAGACAAAAAGTAGCTCAAGCATCTACATTTGTTTGCAGCAGTGAGGCCCTGGCATGCATGCACACACCCCCAAATAAATATATTTTTAAAATATGGGATGCCAAAATATCTATCCAAAACTTTCTGCAATATCATATGTAAGCCAAGTGAATTCCCCAAATTGGAGCAAATCCAAAGAAGAACCAGCAATTCGCTTGGGCCAAAGATAACCAAGATGAAATGTGAATCAAAGAGGCAGCAAAACAACAACCTTGACTTTATAAATATATATGTTAAGGGAAGCATAGTATCAATTAGATATGGCTTCTTATTCTGTAGCAGTTCTTATATGGGAGTCTCAGGGGGGCACAGTCCAAGACATTTGCTCTATAACCAAGAAAAAGTTATAAAGCTATTTTATATATATAAAAAACCTATAGTATTTAAAACAGAAAACTATAATTTACTTCCATTCTTGTCAGCTAACGATTTAGTATAAATTGCCTTAATTATCCTACTTTCTTACATTGCTACCTTATGGAAGTTTCCCCTTCTTTTCTTGTTTGGATCAGTTTAATTCATGAATTAATTATATATTAATTAAGTATGAGCATGATACTAATCTGGAGCAATTCAAGGAGTTTTTAGCCATTGAAATATATCAAGTATTTCATAGGTTTATGTATATGAAGATCATATTAAAAATAACTCTATCATAAGCTCAATATCCAAAACTCAAAACACCTGAGAAATAACAACTGGCAAGGTACCCCCACTAAAATGAAAGACAGAACACAGTACCCAAATCTCCCTAAAACTCTTCCAAAACAATAATAAAGACATGGAAAAGAATAAAAGACAAGCAACATGAGCTAAGAGAAAATAGTTAATAGGAAATGTATTAAAATTAAAAACCTGGAAGCTAGAAAAAATTTGAAAGTTAGAAAGCAGGTAAACATATAATATTTAGGAGATAACAGCAGATGAAAACACCCAAAACTTAAGTTTATAAAAAGTCACAAGAAATGAGAAATACTGGCCCCAGACACTAACTCTTAACATCTTTTACAGTAATATTTTTGTCAGCTTGTCCTGCTGACATACATAGAACTTCTAGAGGTCAATCTTAGTGCCTCCCTTGAATATAATCACTAGATATCTGAAGAGAGGACATAATATAAAAAGTTGGGAATCAAACAAAGAAAGACAAGGCAAAGAACAAAGAAAATTCAAAACAAGCATGAAAATGTAACAAGAGAAAGAAGGATGTCTTGGAAATTAAATACTTAATATGGAAAAGTACAATGGTTGGATGATAAACCTGAGGATACACTGTAAAAAACAAAAAAAATGGGGGAGATGAAAAAAAGGGGGCTGGAGAGATGGCTCAGCAGTTAAGGCACTTGCCTCCAGTGCCTAAGGCCCCAGGTTCAATTCCCCAGGACCCACATAAACCAGACCCACAAGGTGGTGGCCCTGGTGCATTCTCTCTCTCTCTCTCTCTCCCCCTCTCTTTCTCCCTCCCTCCCTCTCTGCTTGAAAATGAATAAATAAAATATTTTTTAAAATGAGGGAGATAGAACAAACAAGATAATTGAAAAGTTAAGATACACAAACAACTAAAGAAATTCTTGAGGGAGTAAAAAAGGAGACTAAAAATTATTGAGAAACAAAAAATTACACAGACTGAAAGGCATTTTCAGAGTCCAGAGTGCTAACCATTACACCATGGAACCCCATGAAAGGCATTTTTAGATTGAAAAATCTAAAAGATAATCCACATGAAGTACTTTTAAAGGGTTTACACCAAGACATACTATATTGGGAGTTTTAAAAAGCAGGAAGAATATGAAGAGCCAAACATTCAAAGATTAGGAAACCAGAACAGTACCTGTTTTAGCATCAGTATTAGTACTGTGCAAGAAAATAGTGCAGGCTTCACAACTGGAAGGGGCATCATTGCCAATCCAGAGTTTTGTACTCACTCTATGAAACTGATAAAATAAAAACATAGTCATACATAAAAGGTCTGAAAAAGAATCTACTGTCAAGAAACTATGAGATATGGCCTATCAAAACAAGGAAAGTAAGACAAGAAAGCAAAGACAAAAAGCAGGAAAGGAGTAAAATGAAAGAAAAAAAAAAACGAAGACGTTCTCAGGATGCTGCTGAAGCTGTCTGAGAGTGACAGCTGCTCAAGATTCATGAACAACTGGTTCAGATCAGAGGAAAGAGGGCCAAAGAAGGAAGGTGTGAAGAAGGAGTACAGTTACCAATACATTATCTGGACTTACACAAAGGAATTGACAGATCTTGAGGGTTGGGAATATGCCACACACCATCAGAGAATGAGGTACTGATGAGTACACAGAAAATCAACAAGAGCAGTAGGAAAACTGAAGATAATTGTTAGCTTCAGAAATCAACAAACAAAAATAACATGTAATCCTAACAATTATGTATTTGTGAACACTACATAGCCACAACTATGTGAAAACAACACATAGTGATTAAAGTGTAATCTATTTACATAGGGAAAATGAGAAATAACAAGCAATCAGTTCCCTTAGAGAATTTCAATTTATATCCAATAATTTTATCTCGAATATAAATAGTCAATGTGACTCAAGCTTAAAGAGGTAGGTTGGTGTGGTAGATTGAATAGATGCCCCCCAATAGAATCAAAGGTTTATTAAAGATTGTGAATTATCTCCAGCCTTCTGGCTGGAGGAGGTATCACTTTGTTCTGGCCTGGGGGTCTGGCCCTGAGGTATTTCTAAATTGGATGCAAAATTCCAGGGATACATATGCAAAGAGCAGCTGGAGCTCAAGTCTGGCAGTCCTGCTGTTTTGGAGTTAGAATGTGCTTGCTTGCTTTGGAGTTGGTGGGTCTCTATCTCTCTGCTTGGACCTGTGAAAGGGGGCTAGCCTTTTCCTTCATTTTTGGAACTTCCTCTGAATCTTTTATTTCAATAGATACTTTCCTCCTTCAAATTGTGCCTGGTTTGGAGATTCATCCCAGCAGAGTGTGGCTGACTACAACAGATGGAGAGATGGCTCAGTAGTTAAGGTACTTGCCTGTAAAGCATAACAACCTGGGTTCGATTCCCTAGTACCCACGTAAAGCCAGATGTACAAAGTGATACCTGCATCTGGAGTTTGTTTGCAGTGGTTGGAGGCCCTGGCATGCCCGTTCTCTCTGTCTCTCTTCTCTCTCTGCTTATAAAAATTTTTATAAATGTCTGTCTGTATATATATATATATGTAGAGTCTAGCCCAAGCTGACCTGGAATTCATGATGCCCTATGCACTATGGCCTCAAATTCACAGCGATTCTCCTACCTCTGCCTTCTGAATGCTAGGATTAAAGGTGTGTATCACAATGCCTGGCTAAAGAATATATTTTTAAAAGAGGATATGCTATTCTTAAGACATTAGGGATTACACCCTGAAATGCCTAAGAATTCAGACCATAAGAAGTTACCAGAAAGTTTTCATTTCCTTCCCAAAGATAGGAGCTCTAAGACACAATAAATAAACTCTAAATTAATATGAAGTAACATTAACACTTTTCTTTAGCTTAAGTGGAAATAAAGGGCACAGATGATTTCATGTAAGCCTGGCACAAAAAAGTTATCTGTAGGTTTGCTCAGCATTTCACTTATTATAAAATTTTACATGTATTCAACCCTTGTATTTTACTTAACACTGTGTTCCATATAGGAAATCTCAGAGCTTCAGTTACAAAGAAATTTGTATAAACTCTTATCAGTCTTCTAAAGGTGCATAGTATTTGTCTTAGAAATTTGTTAACATTATCCATTCCATGTTGAAAAAACCTAATTCTTAATATGCTACCAAAATAATTTTTAAGAAATGATCTAAAGTTAGCATTAACTTCAAATATCCTTCTATCTAGATATGAACTTTTTGTAATCACAAGGAATCTTGAAGTACTGGTATGCACAAAGCTTTCTCACTAACTTTAGAGATCACTGAATTTCAGAATATGTACAAAGTTTTCTCAACTTTAGAGATGAATTAAATTCGCAATAAAAAATAATGTCATTCAAGGTTAATAGTTAAAAACAACAGTTAAGTTTCATAAATCCTGACCTTAGTTTACATGAGATAACCTAAGGCATTCTTACTTACTAATTTCTTAAAGGTATGTAATACCTAAAAAATTTCTTTGACTACAATTTCAAAACCAAGTCTGTTTGAATAGCTTTCTCTAATACAATGTCTAAGTACAAAATGAAATACCAACTCCAATTTAATGATTATATATATGTATATATAATATATTCCTTTTAAGACTTAAAATAATAACGCTTGCCTATTATCACTTAGCATAAAAATGGCAGTAAGTGTATGTAATTTATTGATCTTATATATGCACTATATATGTATAAATGTTTATATTTCTATACATACATATTTAGGCATACATACACATATGTATGTTAAGGACAAGAGTTGATAAAATAAAGATGAAAGTCAGTGCCAGAGAATAATATACAGAATGTTAATATTGTTCAATGTGTGACTCTGTAAGGTTTTTTTAAATATCTTATAGTTTCTGTTTTTTTTAAAAAAAGAACCTAATAGTTATATTCTAAATGACTTTACTCCTGAAAAGGAATTTGAAGTAAAAATGAAAGAAAAAATATAAAACATGATATATTTGTCTAGAATATTATCTTTTTTTTTAGTGTATATGTGTGCCTGTGCATGAGGCCAGAGGAGGATGTTGGGTGTCTTCCTCTATCATTCTTCTGCCCTATTTCCTTGAGATAGGGTCTCTCAGTGAACCTGATCCTCTATGTTTGTCTAGTGGTGACTAAGGAGTTCAAGAAATCTTCCAATCTCTTTCTCCTTTCCAGATTGGGATTATAGGCATGGGCAGCAATGCCTGGTTTTTTATGTGGGCACTGGAAATAAAACTCAAATCAAACTCATTATGATGGTTACATCATAATGTAACTATCCCAAATTGAAGTTATTCTGAAGAGATACTTATGTTCCTCCCCTGTGCTCTAGAACTAGTAAAACAATAGTCTCCAAGGAATTAAGACTTTCCCCAGGAATCTCATGCTGAGAGAAGGAAAAGGTTGAAGTCTGGTGTCAGGGCAAAGATGAATTTGTTGACCAGGAAGAGATTTCACAAAGTTCAGATAATATGTCAGACTACCTGGCAAGAAAAACTGGAAAATGAACCTCCCAGTAGTCTCTGGCCAAAAGAAAGGCTACACCCATGAAAACCTCTCGTGAGAGCTTGTTCAGGGGTTCTAGCAGGGGAGCACAGCCACTTGTATACCCTTGACCAAAGACTAGTCCTCCTCTATTTGGGGAAGGTCATTTGGGAGGGATGCACATGGAGAGTTGAGGGACGGAGCCAGCCAGATCAGCCAAATCAACCTTGGCGATCAATGGGGTGACAGATGTCACAGCCAGATTGCCCTCACATCCTCAAAATCACTCTTAATTAACTATACCTATCCCCCGTAACCCATGATGCTCTCATTCAATAGAGAGAATCTGTTTTTGTCTTTTACAGAGGCAGTGAAAACCAGGGAGAATCATAATCCATCAACATGACAAGAAAAGCTCGCTGAGTCCCTATAATGAGATGAGACACCTCTTGCACATCAGCCAGGGTCCAGGTGAAACCACAGAGGAATTGGTAAGTTAAGCACGAGTGCTGCTCTTGAGGTGAACCTGACAACCTGAGCCAGGGAGACGGCAATAGACACAGAACACAATCAAAATGTATCAAAGCAGAAATCCAGAAGTTGCTGAGAGCTTAACACTAAAGTAGACTTAAACACACCTGCTAGGGCTCAGGGAACATTGTGGAAGAAGGGGTGGAAAGGTTGTTAGAGCCACAGGGTGTGCAGGAGTATCCAGAGGCATTGCCACTACACAACTATTAACTGCTACTCTCATAATTCATAACCCCACAGTGAATACCAGTAACTGCAGTGAGGAGGGTGCTCAGTGGAATGGGGGTTGGGGAGGAGAGGAATGGGACCAACACTTGATTTGTCCTCTTGCCTCCTACTTAAACCTAAACTTCATGTCAGTACCCCAAAGAAGGAAGTGGAGGATCAATAACTTCTTTGTTCCCCTTCCCAATGTAGTCCAATGTTGAAAAAAAATCTCCTTTCTCTGCCTTTCACTGTTACTTATCTGTTTAATTGGCATATTGAAGACTGGTGGCTTAACTCTAGCTTGTTAGGACTGCCAAGGCTAACTACTTTTCCTAACAATTCTAGTGATAATAGATTGGGCACCATTAGTTATACCGTGGGGTAGAACTAAATCATGTTAACTCTACTTCAACTTTTTACAAAACCTTCAAACAGTTTCCCACAGAATGTTTACCATTTTACATTTTTATCATCAGTGAATAAGGAATTTCCCCACATACTCACCTACATTTATTTTCACAGCATAGTTGATGACCAGTTAAAAGAAAATTGGTTTATGATCATGGTATTGTATATATATATGTTTGGAGGTTGTCAGTAAAAAAAAGTTTTAAAAAAGAAATTTCCAGAAGATATGACACAAATTTTCCATATTCAAAATAATGATTTGCCCTTTCAGTTCTAATATATCAACATTATAGTTCACTAGTCATTAATTCTTTTTTAAAAAATATTTTATTTATTCATTTTCAAGCAGAGAGAGAGAGAGAGAGAGAGAGAGAGAGAGAGAGAGAGAGAGAATGAATCAGGGCCACCACCTTGTGGCTCTGGCATATGTGGGTCCTGGGGAATTGAACCCGGGTCCTTAGGCACTAGAGGCAAGTGCCTTAACCGCTGAGCCATCTCTCCAGCCCACTAGTCATTAATTCTTAAGGCATCAGAAAATAATAGCAAACATTTAAACCCAATTAAAAACATTTAAAGAAATATGTTGCACTTGTATAATAAACAACAAATGATTTTACTATATTTTAAGGAACAAAATAGTATAAAAATGATGCAGAGTATCTAAAAAGAATCAATTTTTAAGGATAATTACGAACCGAATTTTCATCTTCCTCTTCCAATTCACGCTGCTGTTCTTCATGCCTTTTGGCTTTGATCTCCATGGCTTCTGTGATGAGGTCTCTTAAGATTGATACAGGTTTTGCATTCTTGATAAAAGGATGCTAGCAACGTAAAATTCAATGGTATGAATTAAAAAAGGTTTTCTGAATTATAACTAACAAATATTAAATTACTAGCAAATGCTAACCAGGATCATAGGCTTAGATGATTATTTTTTCATCTTTAAGTAAATGTGTTCAGAACATAGGATGTTTTATCTCCTTAAGAAAATTCATCTAAGTTCACTTGTTTTAAAAAATAAAGCACACACAGAAATATAACCATGTTTATGTCTATATTGTGATGGCACAATTAAGCCCCACTGGGAACAGTCCAGACATGGACTTTTCTATGTGGTGAATTGGTGTTATTTTGTATTTCCTATGAATTCTTTCATTGTAAATGTGAGTCAAACAAAATATCTACAAAACAATTTTTCCAATATTGTAAATTAATTTACTAAATTAAACAAAGTTTTATTATAAAAATATAGTCTTGTTAATAAAGATATAATTGTCCAAAGAAAGCATATATTAGGCAGTAAAATATTTTAAGTATGTAAAAGATTAAGATCATATATAAAAATAAATTTATTTTGGTACTGAGTTATGGAATATAATTAACCTGACAACCAAAAACTAATGGTCAAAACAAGGGTAACTATTTTTTTACTTCTTTTTTTGTAAATATTATATTTACTCATTCATTTATTCAAGAGAGAGAGAGAATATAAATGAATGAATATGGGCATGTCAGGGCCTCCTACCACTGAAAATGAATTCCAGATACATGCACCACTTTGTGCATCTGGTTTTACATAGATACAGACAAATTGAGCCTGGGCTGACAGGTTTTATAAGGAAGTGCCTTTAACCAGCAAGTGACCTCTCCAGCTCTTTTTTCTTTTTAAATTATTTTTAAAAATTTATTTGAGGTAGAGAAAGAGAAAAATTACTTCTTTTATACACACTCTATTTTAATGTGTCTTATATAATTTAATTATTTCCCATGAATTCAGAAAATAATGATTGCCTCATTTTTGTTTTGTATTGTTTTGCTTTTTTTTTTTCCCCCAGCAGAGTCTCACTCTAGCCCAAGCTGACTGGGGACTCATACAGTTGTTCAGGCTAGCCTCAAACTCACTACAATCCTCCTAATCTTGGCCTCCCTAGTGCCGGGATTAAAGGCATGCATCCCTTTGCCTGGCTTCATTTTTTATTCTCTATATAAAACAACTTATTGCTTCTTTCTACATATCACCTTGATCTGAATAAAAGATAGTTGATGTTCTCTATTATCTTACACACTGTGTACTCTAATAAAGAAAAGAAAATTATCAGTATAGAAGAGGATGAGAGAAAGCAGGGGGAAAATTTTTAAGTATAATTTGGGATATACTTATTTTAAGGCAAAAATTTAGCTTCAAAATATAATTTTCATAATTATATAATAGATCAGAGAAAAGCAATAGAATGAAAAAAAATACTCAAAGAGAAAAAAAGTTTAGTGATGAAGAAATTATTGACATTTGAAAGAAACTTTAAAATGGTAAGTAAATTATTTGAAAAAACTTTGAATATGAATTTTATCAGTGTTTGGAAATACTAGAATTAATTACAAAGAGCTAATGAACCTCATAGCAGTTACAGAATAATGTCCAAATAAATTAATCCATGGAGGCGGCCCCTAGTCATCTACCAAAACAGATTTATGGTTGGAATTAGAGCTAACTCTTCAGACAAGACTACATTTCCCAGCTTCCCTTTCAGCTGGTTGTGACTAAGTTACTAAGTTTTCTCTAGAGGAAGGTGAGTAATAGTGTTGTGTTCAACTTCCAGGTCTTAGCTTTAAAGCAGTATGCACTTGTCCACGATCTCTTCCTTTTGTGCCAAGTTGGAAAACAGAGACACCTGAGATGCAACTTCAAACACTACAAGGACAAATAAGGTGCCCAGAGAATGCAATGCTAGAGCAATAGAAAGCAAGGACCCCTGCCCTACTCTGACAATTCTGAGTGAATAGAAAGAAGAAAAAAATCATCATGAAAAAGAACATCATATATTCACTGTTCCTTAAGGAATTTACTATTTAAAAAGGAAGATAAATACACACTTTAAAATTATAATATACAAGTTACATTCATGATGATTTAGCTCAATCTCTGTTAAAGAGATGTAATAATGGAAGAATAGGTTAGGAATACAACTCAATGTTAAAGTGCAAACTTAGCATTCACCAGGCCCAAGGTGCAATCTCCAGCAGCACTTCCCCCCTCCCACCACCACACAAATACACAAAGAAGAACATAAGGTAGTCACAGTATGAACATCATGAACAAGGACACAAAGGTAGTTATGTATGGGTAGGAAGAATTGCCTGGCAAAAGCAAAATTATTATTTATAGAAGAGAGTGTTCTGTGAGCTTAGATACAGGTAACAGTGATAAAATCAAAATAAAAGATGAGGATAAAATGTCTAGATTTTGTCTGACAATCTCTTCAATTACATAAATGAGAAAAACAAAGAAAATTTTTAATAGCATAATCTTGCCGCAGAATTTAGAAACACAATAGAGTTGTGAGATACAGGTGTTAAGAGCTTGGGTTATAAAATACAGTTGTCAAATGGAAAACTGGTAAATCTGATGAAAATGAGCTAGATCTGCTGACAAAAAAAATAGTCAAAATGGCTGGAGAGATGGTACAGCAGTTAAAAGACACTTGCTTGCAAAGCCTGACAGTCCAGGTTTGATGCCCCAATACACATGGGAACCTGATGCACAAAGTGTCACATGTACCTGGAGTTTTGTTTTGTTTTGTTTTGTTTTGTTTTGTTTTGTTTTGCAGTGGCCCTGGCATGCCCATATTCATTCTCATTCTCCCTCCCTCCCTCTCTCTCTCTCTCTGCTTACAAATAAATAAAAATGTCTTTAAAAATGGTCAAACATAAGATGTCATGAATACTATGATCAACAAAAGTATTCTGAAAGGAAGATTTAACCAACACGATGGTCAAAAAGTTTCAGATTTTGAAGCACTTTGAATGCCCAACTTTAAGATTATGCAAATATTTCAAAGTCCAAAAAAAAGCAATCTGAAATAATTCTGGTCCCAAGCATTTTAGATAAGAGATATTCAACCTTCATTAACAGAAGTAAGAGAGCAGCCCTGCATAAACTGAGAACCAACAGAATTACCTTTCTCAAAAAAGGCATGGAAATCTCAAATTGTAATATTCTCAGGGGAACTGAGCCAGCCATTTGAACCATAATTATTTCTAAGAAATTCTATAAAGCATACATATGGTTCATTTGGTATCCTGCTATCTTGCCATCATGCCATTCACTATGAATTCCTACAGTGCTCTGCTTAGAGCTTAACACTCTTAAATTCAAAGTCTCTCTAAGTTCAATTCCATTTATTATCATGCTTTCTCTCTAAAAATGCTACAGACATAATGCTCATAGGAGAGAAACTGGCAGAGCAGGCATGGTGACACACACCTGTAAATACAGCATCAATAAGGTGAGGCAGAAAGATCTTGATTTCAAAAACAAAAAGATTGGCTATCAAAGTTAAAATATTACTTAAAACAGACCTATTGTTTTAATATTTCAGGCTATAAGAAGTTCTATTAGAGACATTGCTAAATTTTTAAGTATATATTTCATTTTTTAAAATTGCAAGTGTATGAAACTATAAAGAAATATTAAAAAGAATGCAGAAAACATGATAAAAGCAAAACATGACAATTGTGATAAAATGGCATTATCATATAATAATTTAGCAGCATAAACAAACATACTGAATTTCCATTTATTTTAAGTACTAAAAGACAAAAGTTCACCTAGTTACAAATTCAACTACATGCTTTATACATGAAATACACTTGTCATAGTCCGCCACACACCACTGGGGTAAATCACACTAGGCACAGTTTATTTGAGGAAAGGATTTATTGAAGCTACAAATCCAGGGGAAGTTTCATAATGGTGAAAGAGACTGGCACCCTTTTACAGGTCCAAACAGAGTGAGAGAAAACCCTCACCAACACCACACACATACACAAAAGGCAGGGGATTGGGGAGAGAAAACGCCTTCCCCTTTATATAGCCTTAGGGTGAGGTCCTGCAACCCTATCCCAGACTTAATGGCTTCCTGAGTCTCTGGAATTTCCTTCCTGTACTGCCCACACAGGAAAGGACTTTTACTTCTAGCTTCTTTGAGCTTCCCTAAATCTTGCCTCCTACTGAGAGCTGCCCTCCTGTAAACATCTTCAGAGACCCACCCAAGATTACTAAAAAGGTCAAGTTGACAAAACCTAACTATCACAACACTTATATAATATAAATCCAACTCATATTACTGTAAGAGGTACACTTTAAAAGTTAAAGATAGGCCACAAAATACTGATCAAATAAAAAAAGGTTATTAGAAGCAACATGATCAAAAAGAGCATAAAATGAGGCTGGGAAGATGCCTCAGTAGTTAAAAGCACTTGCTTGCTAGTCAGCCTTGGTTCAATTCCCATGTTAAACAAATGGAAAAAGTGGCACAAGCATCTGGAGTTTATTTGAAGTGTGGCAAGAGGCCCTGGTGTGCATATACATACAAACATACATATATACATCTGTAAATAAATAAAATTATGAAAAAAGGACAATTTAATAAAGCACACAGTAAGTTAAAGTCATTTAATATTAAAAATAGTATTAGACCTGGGCCGGGCGTGGTGGCGCATGCCTTTAATCCCAGCACTCGGGAGGCAGAGGTAGGAGGATTGCCGTGAGTTCAAGGCCACCCTGAGACTACATAGTGAATTCCAGGTCAGCCTGGACTAGAGCTACCTCGAAAAACCAAAAAAAAAAAAAAAAATAGTATTAGAAATGCCAGTAAAAGTCCCCACAGAAGCCTCTCTATCAAGCCAAAGAAGCAAGAAAAACCTAGTTAAACAGAAAATAATTAGCTCATAACCATTCTACTCCAGACAAACATCATAGAGAAACCTACGGCTCCATTCCCACTGGCAAAGGCTAGGAGTACCAAGACTTCTGTATTGCTGAAGCTGTTCAGGTGTTCTAGAGATGGTGCCACAAAAGACAATAGTGCCGACCTAAGGTATTCATCTCCACAAAGTACTATAAAATGTAACCCCACCCAAAAATAGGGAGCGTGTTATTGAAGATCAAGCAGAAGCTGGGATGAGGGTCACAGTGGAAGGCCTGAACCATTACCACTACTAAGCTATGATGAGGCCACCCCCACAATACCAGTAGAGGCCAAAGACAACCTGAATTCTCATCCCCAAAGAGTCACAAGCACTCCCTCCATGGACAAAGAAGTCAAGTAAAGAAACTGGATGTCTACCTTTAAAAAGCATAAATAAGATGGCATCCTTCCAATCTTATGGAACAATAACAAAAAATACTTGTGGCGCCAGGTGTAGCTCACAGAAGAGTCCCAGCTTGCATGAGAGAAAGCCCTGTGTTTAAGATCCAGGACTACAAACCCAAAGAGATTTAAACCAGACTAGCAGCACAAGCCTGTAATTACAGTTACTCGGGAGATGGAGTCAGGAGACCCCCAAGTTCAAGGGCAGTCTGGGTTACAGAGTGAATTAAGTCCAGTATGGTAACATAGTAACTCTTGTCTAAAGATAAAGAGTAATATGAGATGTGGGGAATATAGCTCAGTGGTAGAGTGTTTGCTTATTTTGAGTTCATTCCACAGCATGAGAAAGATGATTGATAGAAAGAATAGATAGGCTGGCAGGTGATAGATAGATAGATAGATAGATAGATAGATAGATAGATAGATAGATAGATAGATAGGTAGGTAAGTAGATAGATAGATAGATAGACAGATAGACAGACAGACAGACTGATTCATTCCAAAGTCCTGTAACATGATATGTACAATGTCCAAGTTTCAGTTGAAAAGCTCTTATCATATAAAAAAAACAAGAAATAAAATCTCAATTTAAATAGGAAGAAGGTAATCAATAAACCCTAATAGGATGATACATATTATAATAATTTGATAAGGATTTTAAAGCAGTAAGCAATTATAAGCATGTTTATAAACAAAAGAAAAAACTTAAATCTCAGTAAGGAAATAGATATAAAAAACAAACAAAAAATTAGAACTTAAAAACACAAAAATGCTTATTCTCTCTTTATCTGCCTCTTTCTCTCTCAAATAAATAAAGAAAATATTTTAAAACTAGATTAATAAGCTCAAGAGAAAAATGGAGAGGAAAAGAAAAGAATTATTAGTTTGGAAAATAAGAGCTCACATATAGTATAAAAAACAAAGCCCCATGGAACTAAACCCAAAGATCTAACATTTGTATCACTGTAATAAGAAGAAAAAGATTAAAAAGTGTGGCTGTTACCATTTTCTACCTTTGTAGGTTTTGCTCAAAATTTCCTCATATATTTATTACAAGCTAGGATCTGCATATCAGAGAACATTTGGTTTTGGTCTTTTTGGGTTTGGGTCACTTCATGTAATATGGGTTTTTTTCTCAAGTCAATCCATTTTAGGAAGAGGGGTGAGGGAAGAGCAAAAGAACACTGGTGATATATAAGTAGAAAGGAGGATATTAGTGGGGAGAAGAGGGTTGGAAATAGGAGAGGGAATAGGAATCAACTAAAATTATAGTTTAAAATGCTAGAATGAATGATACCTAAATCTCTGCATGTTAGCTAAAAAATAAACTTAAGGAAGAAAGAAAAAAAAGAGGCTGAAAAAGTTATTTGAAAAAAAAGGTTAAATTTTTTCACAATTTGGCAAAGAACCCCATAAAGCTATAGATTCAAGAAGCTATGCCAATTCTAAAAAGGATAATTCAAAGAGATTCATACAAAGATTAAAGTTCTGAAAAATAAAAACAAAAATTCTTGGAAAAAAAGAGCAATACAATTCAAATGACAGGCTTCTCATAAGAAAATATGGATCCCAGAAGAGGCTGCTTGTGACCTTACTCCATTAGGGAGTGAGTCTCTGTTACCTACTATTCAAGTGCTATAAGTTAAAGAACTGTCAGCCTAGAAACTCTATCCAATGAAAATATTGATTATGAATGAGGGGAAATCAAGGCATTCTAAAAAACTAAGAGAATTTGTCAGCACAAACTTTGAGAATAGTTAAATCATCTAAACAAAACAAATTATATGAGAAGTAACCTTGGAGCTTCTAAAAAGGAAGATCAGGAAAATGATAACAATATCTGGAAAGGAGTATTTAAAGCAGTCATACTATATGTGGAGGGTAAATTTCTCTCATGGCACTTGAACTGGTAAAGAGTAAGTCATATACCATGGAAAGTGACAGAAATACCACCTGTTTGATCCAGGGTTGACTCAACCATGGCAGATCTTACCTAGTTAACATTCTGCAGAGAGCCAGCCAAGGAAGGCACTACCACGCAGGCTCTAGGCTGTCTTCTTATCAGAAGTCCTAGTGCTGGTAGACTGAAATCTAATCTTGTCCTTTAATATTTATTGGGTCTTTGAAAAACTCCTAAACTTTTAGCTTAATCTCAAAGGATTCTTCTAGGGTATGATCCCTACATTTACAAAACTTTCTGTGTCACAATCAACCACTATAAAAATGCATCATAAATTTCACCTTAAGATTTGTTTTATTGGCTCTAGAAACTAATATGGTATGAACTGTATGGTAAATTATATATAAATGTTAACTAAAACTTGATCACATTGTCTTCTGAGAGTTAAATTTGATTTAACTTATATAAAAGATATGTAAAATTTCTTAAAGAGACAGAAGCACTTTCAGAAAATTAGACCTTAATGAATCTAATAAGAGTACAGATAACCAACCTACCTAAAAATATTTAAATCAGAAGTTGTATTAAATAAACACTGAGTTCAGTAACTATGCATTAAGTACTGAATAAAAGAAGTACAAAAGTAATCCTCTAACAAAAGGCCTCTGACCTAGAATTATTACAATCTAGGACAAAGACACAGAAACAATGTTTTTCATTCTAACATAGTAACATACATGGGTAAGATATATGTGGGAACCAAGTGAAAGGCCAACCAGACTTTAAAGAAGGTTAAAAGAGAGGCTTTCTGGATAGAGATATAATTTGAATTAAAAGCAGGTACACAATGAGTAAGAGAGAGACAGTTGAAAAAGGAGGTCTCCAAACTGAGGTGTTGGGAGTTTGAGCAAAATTATGGAAAGCTAAAAAGGTATGGGCTAGCAAAGAAGTATTTTATTCAGCATTACAGAGCAAACCAGGGAGGTAGCAAGGGGTCGGTGAGAGGCCACAGAAGGACAACAATATTATAACAGTGGTCTTGACTGTTGAACAAAAGTACCACAGGAAATAATAATCAAATATTAGCTAATAAGCAGTATGCATAAGCATTATATCACAACATAAAAAGGATTCATGGACCAAATCCAATGAGAACTATAGGGTAATATAGTTTATATATGTTAATCCAAGGCAGAAAGAGTTGGAAAGGATAAGAAGTAGGACTGGGGCAAATAGAATCTAACCAGAACAATCACTTGTTCAGTCAGGATTGTCAGTAAGTTATTTAACTGTCTGGGGCTACAGTACTCTTCTCCACAAAAATAAGAAATTATATGAAATACTTCAAGTACTTTTCCAGTCTCACTTTCTAAGTTAAAACTCAAAGGATTTTTTCTTTGAAAAAGATTTAAAGACTGTAGAACAAACCCTAGAAATAAATATGGGTTTATGTATTTAAAATATCAGGGCTGGAGAGTTGGTTCATCGGTTAAGGTGCTTGCCTGCAAAGCCGAATGACTTGGGTTCGATTTCCTAGTACCCACGTGGAGCCAGATGCACAAAGTGGACTTGCATCTGGAGATCATTTGCAGAGGCTGGAGGCCCTGGTGAACCCATTCTCTGTCTCTTTCTAATAAATAAATAAATAAATAAATAAATAAACAAACAAACAAACAAACAATCATTTGCCAGGCACATTTGATTAATTTTTATCATATTTTGCTGTTTATGTTTTACTTTTTCTGCTCCTCCTTTCTCTTCTGCTGCTTTCTTTGGGGTTGAATCATTTAGACATGCATTATGATAATGATACCAAAGGCCCTTAATTTATCTCATTAATATTCAGAGGCTGACAATATTTTTAAATAAATACTTTAACCATTTTTAAAATTTTTATTGTGGAAGACTAAATCTAACATAAAATTCACCATCTTAACAATCAACTAATTGACTTTTAAGTAATACTTGAATGTAACTCAGAGTTCAACTCTCATAAAGAGAATACAGTTAAAAATAAGTCATCATCCTACTTATGCTTCTCATACTGTAATTTCCTGCCCTGTAGGCCAGTTTGTTTTAATTTCCTAAAGATACTCTTTTACAAATATTCATATAAACACACACATTTATTTGAACAGATATATTTTTCAAATACATTGCCTTGATGAAATATATTTCTATATAAATTCACACATGATTCATTTTTTCTGTAGGATAAATTCCTAAATGTATAATTACTTGCTCAAAAAATATGTAGATATTTTTGGTGCATGTGTGTATAGCATGTTAGGTATGTAAGTGTATGCAAATGTATGTGAGCTGTGCACAAGTGTAAGGAAACCAGAGGTGAACATGTGTCCTCCTCTATCATTCTTTTGCTTTATTTCCTTGAGACAGAGTCTCCCATTGAACCTGCAACTCACCATTCTTGTTAAAACTGATCTGTGAGCCCCAGTGAACTTCCTACTGGCTACTCTCTGCACTGAGATTGCAGGCATGTACTACCACACATGGCTTTTTAAATGGGTGCTAGAGACTTAATTCCAGGTCCTAATGCTTGCATAGCAAGTGATCTTACCCGCTACGTAATCTCCCCAACACCTATGATTCTTATTTTAAATAGACATGTCTATGTTGCCTTCTACAGATAATGAAACCAGTTTATAATGTTCATAACAATAAACAATGTATTTGTAAGCTGTTTCTCATAGGCTTCAACCAAAAACATTAATGCTAGCTTGAGAAGTCACTTTTTACAAAAGTCACTGCTATTTTGTCACTTAATAGTAAGAAGCATCCTGCAAATGTAAAATTAGTTATGTGAGGCATATTTATTATTACCTGAGAGTTGGGCAATTCTGTTAAGAAAGCTTCACAAATATTTATTATTCTATTACTTCTATTTGTATTAAATTTCAAGGCAGATGTTTTTGCCTTTTTAAAAATATTTTTATTTATTTGAGAGAAAGAATGCACAAACCAGGGCCTCCTGCCACTACAAGCAAACTCAAGAAACAAATGCCACTTTGTGTGTCTGGCTTTATGAGGGTACTGGGAAATTGAACCCAGGCCAGCAGGCTTTATAAACAAGCACCTTTAATCACTGAGCCATCTCCCTAGCCCATGTCTTTATAATTAAAAAATTATGCATGCACAAATGCATTTTGATGATAAATCCATTACTTTCTCTAAACTGTCCTTTCTTCATCCCCACTAGGCTTAACACCTATGTCCATTTTTATACTGGTCTGTGTGTGTGTGTGTGTCTCCCTCTAAATTTAATGAAGGATGTCTATATGAGCACAGATAGGGGATTATTTACCACAGCACATCGGTGTAACCAGTAGCTATAGCACTGTATAAAATGTCCCATGCTCCAATAGTCACCATTAACTGCCAAAGCAGATTTTTCAAAAGCCTCTTGACATTTTGGATACAAAGTCCATTTATAGTAGGGATACTAAAACACTTCATTTAGTTAATCTTATAACTAGTATTTACAGCCTGTAATAATCTTTTTAAGGAGTTCAGGAATCTTATATTTACATGTGTTGCAGTGGAGCAAAAAGTCAAGGGAGAAATGCTGAGTCAAGTAACATAAAAAAAAAGCCATGAGAAATAAGAACTATGAAGACTAAGGCGAGAGTCCTTTGGGGGTTTTGTTTTAAAAGAGGTTTAAGAGAAAAAAGCTCACAACAACAAAGGAAAAAAAAGGAAGAATGAACTGAAAAATAAAGTGAGACAAAATACAGAAGAATGTGTGTATGTGTGTTATCAGTACACATTTCAAATCTTTAGAAAATAGTAAAGAAGTTCAGAGGAATGTGGCCAAAGCCAGAGCTAAAAGGTCTGAAACAAAAGGCACTGACCTGTAAAAGCTGTGTTGCAGTAGCTCTCTGTTCAGGATTCTTCACTAAGCACTTTTTAACAAAATCGGTGAAATCATCAGACCAAAGTTCAGGCTTCCTGAATGTTGGTGGAGGATTTGTGGGAATCATAAAAATAGCCTAGTACAAATGAAACATTCAAAGGATATAGTAAGAATCACAACAGCACAATCAAATAGCACAAGCCAACCTCTTCATTTATTTTATCAAACTGTAAATATCAGCAGAACCTAGGCAAAACCAGGTGAGGGAGCTGTGCCTTAGCTCCCCACCAGCCCAGAGTGCCCCACAACCATGCTGACCCTGGGTTCCAGGCTAGGTAAGCAAGCAACTGATTTGCTCCATACTAGCCTGTGTACCCCCGGCTCCGCCCACTAACCCCTTGAAGCCAGGTGAGGGAGCTGTGCCTTAGTTCCCCAATAGCCTGTGCACCCCACGAAAGCCCCCACTTAATTGGGTTAATTGGGTTTAACTGGGTTCCAATTAAAGTCCAGCCCCCAGCCTCCTAGTGCTGCTAAAGGTATGAACACCCCCCACACTTCCTGACACCAGAGGAACCTAGCACGTGTCAAAACCTCACCAGTTCTTGCTGCAATCTCATGGGAGGTCCCCGCTTCTGCTGAGGGCCTGGGTAAAAGCAATCTCTGACCTGAACATGGGCAGATCACAACACAAGAAGAACACACTGGCAGAGAGCCACACACCAAGTTCCCCTAGCCCCACTATGGAAGTCCACAATGAAAATATCAAAGAAAGAGTACAGATGCAAGCCCAAGAGGAGATGACATGTTCAGGATATCTCTGCATGAATTCTATATCCAGATAATTAAAGAAAATGGAAGCAAAAATTGACAATGTAAGTGAAAATGTGCAGAATCAGCTCACAAGCTTCACCGCCAGGCTCAATACAATGGAGGAAAAACAGACTTTGGTAGAACAGTAAATGAGCTAAAGGCAAACCAGCAATTAGAGGAGCTCAAAAATCAGCTGGCTTAACTAAATGAAGACATAATCAAATTCAAGAATGAGTAAGAAGAAGCATTAAGTAAGACAACATTTGAAATGAAAATGCAATTCAATAAAGACATGGAGACCATGCAAAAAGCTCTATTAGAAAACCAAAATCAAATGGAGATATTTAAAGCATCTCTAGAATTCCTCACTACGAGAGTAAATAACCTGGAAGATAGAACCTCAGACATGGAAGAAAAAGTAGAAAAAAGAGATCGGGATAACAGAAACTTGAATAAGTTCAAAAAATTTTGCGAACAAAATATGAGGGACTATGGGACACCCTAAATGACCAAACCTCCAGATCATGGGGATACCAGAGGAGGAAGAAACCCAGGCCAAAGGCATAGAGTACATATTCAGCAAAATTATTGAGGAAAGTTTCCCTAATCTAACAAAAGAGAATCCCATCAAGATACAAGATACAAGAAGCACACAGAACACCAAACAGGCAGGATCAAAGGAGAAACTCCCCAAGACACATTGTAGTTAAAACCCTAAACACTGAAAGCAAGGAGAGGGTTCTAAAAGCAGCAGGAGTAAAACAAGGAATAAAGGCCTACCTATCAGAGTTATGCCAGACATCTCCACGGAAACCATGAAAGCAAGAAGAGCTTGGAGTGGCGTACTTCAAAACCTAAATCACTTTGTTTTTCAAACCAAACTACTGTACCCTGTGAAAGTATCCCTTATAATAGACAGAGAAAGGAAAATATTTCAAGATAAAATCCAGCTCTACAATTATATGGACATTAAACCAAACCTACAGAGAATTCTCTATGAAATATTCTGTACAGAAGAGCCAAGCAACCAATCCCAAGAGCCATCTAGAAGTTAGACACAATAATCAACCTTAGAGGAGACAAAATAACAAGAGAAGCATCAAATCCCATAAACCCTACACTATGGCAGGGATTGACTCAAGCTTCACAGTTATAACCTTGAATATTAATGGTCTTAACTCTCCCATAAAAAGACACAGGTTAGCAGGATGGATCAGAAAAATGGATCCTTCCATTTAACGGTCTTAATAAGATGCAGATATCATGATCCTATACATAATGGACCCAAAGAATAGTATCAATAAACTCCTGAAGGTGATAAACTCCTTCAGCAAAGTGGTAGGATACAAAATTAACACACAAAAATCAGTAGCCTTCCTGTATGCAAATGACATTCATACGGAAAAAGCAATCAGTGAAACAGTACCATTTTCAATAGCAACAAATAAAATCAAATGCCTTGGAATAACACTAACCAAGGAGGTGAAGACCTGAAACTCTGAAACCCCTGGAAGAAAAACTTGGGGGAACTCTCTATGAGATAGGATTAGGGAAAAACTTCGTGAACAAAACTCTGATAGCCCAGGAAGTGCAACAATCACTTAACCAGTGGGATTTCATCAAGCTAAAAAGCTTCTGTGCAGACAAACATGCCATACTCAAAGCCAATAGACCACCATCAAACTGGGAGTTAACCTTTGCCGGCTATAATACAGATAGAGGTCTAATATCTAAAACATTCAAAGAACTCAAAAAATTAAATAAAAAAATTATCAAATAGCCCTCTCACAAAATGGGGAACTGAACTCAACAAGGAATTCACAGAGGAAGAAATACAAATGGCCAACTCCCATTTGAGAAAATGTTCGATGTCGTTAATCATCATAGAAATGCAAATCAAAACAATGAGATTCCATCTTACTCCAGTCATAATGGCAATCATTAAAAAATCTACTAACAACAGATGCTGGTGAGGTTTGTGGGGAAAAGGGAACCCTCATTCACTGATGATGGGAATGCAAACTTGTACAACCACTATGGAAAGCAGTGTGGAGTCTCCTTAACAGGATGGATACAATTACCAGCAGACCCAGCTATCTCTCTACTGGGCATCTACCCTCGAGATTTCATGCCTCAACACAGAGACATTTGCTCAATCATGTTTATAGAAGCTTAATTCATAATAATAGTGAGGAATTGGAAACAACCCAAATGCCCACCACTGGATGAATGGATATCAAAGTTGTGGTACATATACACTATGGAATTCTAAGCACCTGAAAGGAAAAATGACATAATGAAATTTAAAGAAAAATGATTGGACTTGGAACAGATCACTCTTAGTGACCACACACAAGAGTAGAGAGCCAAACCCGCATATTTTCCCTCATATGTGGTTCCTAATCATGTTAAACCGGAACATCAAGAAAATCCATCAGTGAATGAAGAGTTTGTAAAAGGGAATGGAATGAATTGTGGGGGGGATGGGAGAGTGGGGGAAATTGGAGGGTGAGGGTGAAGGGGATGAGAGGGTGGGGGGACTCATATAGTAAACTAAAATAATAATGAATTGACACCATAAAACTCTAGCTTTTATACAGTAAGCTACTGAGGAAGCTGAAGGTACCACATGGTATAGGGGGCCATGAATGGAATGGGAGGAACCCTAACCTCAAGAATAATTGCTCAGGCCTGCATCTCCCTTGTCCCAGTTATTGGTTCCTTCCCACACTGAGCTGTTGATCAGAGACCCACAAGGTCCCAAAAACGTGACAGACTTCTGTTAAAGCTCTTGAATACCTGCCCCAGGCCTAAGGTAAGACCCTATTGCTGAAGAAACCACAAAGTGTCATCAAACAACACCAAGAGATTCTGCTCGATCCAGAATGGTAACCAGCTCCCAGATGGTAGCATGAGTAGTACTGGAAGGTATTGCATAAGCTGCCAGGGGAAATTGGTCAATGATATTTGGAGAAAGCAGAGACCACTGATATACAATATAGACAGTTGTCACAACAATGCTGAACAAATGGCCGTAGGAAGAGAACAATAAAAAGTTAAGAAATGGGGCTGGAGAGATGGCTCAGCGGTTAAGGCACTTGCCTCCAGTGCCTAAGGCCCCGGGTTCAATTCCCCAGGACTCACATATGCCAGACCCACAAGTTCTCTCCTCTCTCTCTCTCTCTCTCTCTCTCTCTCTCTCTCTCTCTCTCTCTATATATATATATATATATATATATATATATATATATATATATATATATATATATTGAAATATATATATCTGATTGAAAATGAATAAATAAAATATTTTAAATTAAAAAAATTTTTAAAAAAAGTTAAGAAATGCTCATCTGTGTAATAGTAGCACTAAACCGAGGAGGGTAATCAACGGCTTAATGATTGGCTAAGAGATCTGCTCAGTGACAAGGAACCCTTAATTGGAACTGGGATCCATGGCATAATCCTATGGGGACCAAGATCTTGTGCTCCTAGGGGAAATTCCCACTACCAGAAAGCTACAGAGAGGCTATACTGATTAGGTGCTAGCCAAAATAGCAATGTTGTCTCATTTCACCTATATTGTTCTCACTCTCCGATGGAGATTCTGTTTGTAGTTTTTAGAAGGCCAGGGACAACTCAATTCCACCAACAAGTCATTGGATGAAGGCTGACATCCTGGCAGGAGAACAACCATGCCTAGCCTTCACACAGGGCCCAACTGAAACCTATCAGAAAGTGACAAGACAAACAGGAGACTAATAGCCATAGCAAGTCTGATAACCCATGAAAGGTAAATGGAGACAGATACCAACGATACCCAACACAACCCAGGGCAAAGATCCAAATATACTTAAGATCTCAACAATAAAGCAGACTTGGGGCTGGAGAGATGGCTCAGCGGCTAATGCACTTGCCTCCAGTGCCTAAGGCCCTGGGTTCAATTCCCCAGTACCCACATAAGCCAGACCCACAAGGTGGTGGCCCTGGTGTCTCTCTCTCTCTCCTCCCTCTCCCTCTCTCTCTCTCTTTCTCTGATTGAAAATGAATACAAATATTTTTTTAAAAAAACAATAAAGTAGACTTAAAACTCACCCACCATGACTCAGGGAACTGAGTGGAAGAAGGGGCAGAAAGAATGGAAGAGCCATGGTCCAGAGGCATTGCCCTTCTCAGCAACAATATACAAGGAGGAAGGAAAAAAAGAACAAAAAACTAGCTACTCCTGGTGCACTTCATAACCCTCTATCCTATGGACAGATCCAGTATGCGCACCGAGGAAGTACCCTAGTGGGTAGGGAACAGAGATTAGGGAAATGGGGACACATTCACAAGATTTGCTCATACAATGTATATACTTACTCATAATAAAGTTATTTTTTAAAAATTCTAAATATCAAAAACAAATTTCAGCTGATCTAGGATTTTCAGGAAGACTGTAATTCAGGAAGCAAATCCATCTGCTATGAATGATACCATTTCCCATTACATTTCCTCTACTTGAACTGTAGCTCACTGAGCATATCATTCCTTACTTTCTTAATATATTTATTGTAAAGAGAGAGGGAGAGGGAAGAAAGGGAGTGAGGGAGGGAGAGAAAATACCTCCCTCCTACCCACCACTTGTCACTACAATTAAATTCCAGATATATGGGTCACTTTGTGCAGCTGGCTTTACATGGGTACTGGGGAATCTAACCTAGGCAGGAAGAATTTATAAGCAAGTACCTTTAAGCACTGAGCTATCTCTCCGGTCCCCATTCCTTATTTTATACACAATATTTTAAGTCACTCTCCAAAGGGGACTTTGCATCTCTGTTACTATTACCAAAGACACTCTCTAGTAAAAGCTATTTACAAATTTCATTTCTAATATGTCAGATTTAATTCCCATTTCCATTTTACAAAGTATTACTGCTCAGAAGGATAACCAAAATTAGTAAAGCATAAAATTATTGATATGACTTTAACACTTAATTGTCAAGATTTTTACTTATCTTCTTAAATATGAGTCATGATTCTAAATGAAAGTTTTGAAGGTATTATACTGCTTAAATTTATCCAAAATAACTTAGTACTAATACTTGAATAGTCATGATAATAATTCAAATTCCGAAGCAATACAAAACCTTTATCTCATAGCTCTGACTTAATCAGTGTCAATCAAGCACTATTTATTTATCCTTTCCAATGAAGAAAATTATTCTCTGTTATTCTTAATAAACTGCTGTGTATAATGGCTTCTTTTTTGAGCATCTTGATAAAATGTCATTATTGAAACATTATTTTTCTTAAAAAAATATAAAACTAATAAAATGGAAGCATATAGTTGGGTATGGTGGCTCATACCTACAATGCCAAGCACTCTGGCAGATGAAGCAGGAGGACTGCTGAGAACTCCAGGCCAACCTAAGCTTCAGTGAGAGTGTATCTCAGAAAGGTGAAACAAATGTATCAAGTACTCATTATTATCAATTTTATTTCTACATGCTATAAAAAGACAGGTGGCAAATAGCAGTAACAAAAATTTTACAAAGTAATATCAATTATAATGTATTATAACTACTTGTGCCTAGTGTTTAACTAGATGCAGAGGAATAGCACTAAAAAAAACCTCCCTTTTTGAGAACTCATTCACTTTTTAGAAGGGGCATGTCAGTGTTTTCTCCTTTTCTCCTTACTTTTTCACCTGGCTTTTGGAGTTCCTCTCTCTTTGGATATTAACAAATTCAATAGAAATTAATTGTTCTTAATGCATAAAGAAGTGTGATACCACTTTAAAACTAAAACACCACTTTAAAACTAAGTTTTTAATAATTGAAAGAGAATACAAAGAGTAATATTTAAAATTTATGTTCCTATATGGAAAAACACCAAAATTATACATGATTTTATAGAAATAGTATATTCTAAGTGTAAATTTTAATGCATTCTTGTATGAGATAAAACCTCTACAGTCCACTGAATTTTTATTAACTGGTTAAAAGCCATTCCTAGGTAATTCATAGTCATATAATTTCCACAACAAAGATATGCAACAGGTTATTTAGCTCAAACTTCTTATTAAAAATGCAAAATACAGAGAGGTCAAGTGAGTTAAAATGACATTTTTGGACATTCAAAAGGGTTGTCATTATAAGATTAAAAATACTGTAAAGTTTCAAGTAATAAGAAGTACAAAGCAAAGATGACTATAAAATCTAAACAAACAGCTAGTGAGGGATAGAACAGATGACAGATGACAATTTTACTGTCAACATACAGATCTCCCACGTCTTTCCTATTTCTCAGTGGTCATGAAAGAAAAGCAAACGTTGAGCTTTTCTGATAAGGCAGTGATAGGGAAGATTACCTAAACACACCATAATTATGCCTATGATGGCTGAATTACTTAATCAACCAAAGATGTTAGAGAGAGTTCATGGAAAAAGAGTCTTTGAACAAATGGTAACCGGAACTTGACATATAGATGCATAGCCCCCACTTATTCAAATTAGGGACCAGGCCCATTTTGTACTGGCATCAATTCCAACCTGCCCACCTGCACAACCATGAGTAGGGACACCTGAGCTGGTCAGGTTCTCCAGACCCACAGAGACTGCAGGAACAAGAGGGAGCCTGCTGAACTTCCAGTGTGCCCAGCCCAGACCTGGAGACAGACCTCCATTCCACACCTACCTGGATCAAGGCTTAATCAACACATACTTCACACACTTCACAAGAGCCACTACATTTTGAACAGACAACAGACTATCCCAAGATGGGCAAACCCCAACTCAAAACAAATAACACAAGAAAACAAGGCAAGATATCAACACCAAGAATGCCTAGTCCCATAGTGGAATTCTCCAATGAAAACTACAGATACAGAATTCCAAAATACAATTATGATAAGCAAATTCAAGAAACTTAATAAATCCATGCACAATTAGCTGAATAATGTAAAACAAAATAAAAAATAACTCAATAGGCAGCTGAATGAAATGGATGAGAATCAACAACAGCAACAAAAGAACTCATTAACAGTGACACAAACTCAATAAGGATATGATGAAATGCAGGAATGAATCCAAGAGGCAATGTAAAGTCAAATCAAGAAATGAAAATGCAATTCAATGAAGAGATATAGACACTGAAGAAAAATCTAATGGAAAACATAAGTGAAATAGCACATTTAAAAAGCTCCCTAGAAGGCCTCACCAACCACACCACCCTCACCTCAGGGACTGAGGACAAGACAGAGGAAACAGATCAGGAAGCCAAAATCAATGACAAGTTTAAAAAACAACCATACAAACAGAACATGAGGGAAATGAGGGACACCTTAAAAAAAGACAAAACAAGCAGCTCAATTCATAATAGCCAAGTATTAGAATCAACCCAAATGCCCATCCATGGAGGAATGGACAGAGAAACTGTGGTATATTTACACGATGGAATTTTACTCAGCTGAAAGGAAAAATGATATATCAAAATTTAGGAAAAAAATGGTCTGACTTCGAGCAGATCTTACTAAGCGAACACTCAAAAGAATTGAACGCCGCATATTCTCCCTCATATGTGGTCCTTAACCAGGATAACTTTGTTCTTCATGCAGACTAGTAGTAAGAAGTAAGAGGCTATGAATGAGGGGTAAGGGATGGGAGGAGGGGAATGGCTTAAACTTGAGGATAAACCATATTAGGTTCAAAAACATAAAATCCTCACGAGCATATTGTAACCTATTGATTAAGTGGTGAGCGTCATCTGGCAAGAGGGGCCATGAGTGGTAGGGGAGAGAGTCTAAGCCTGTGAATAATTAGATCAGCCTGACAACCCCTGGTTCCAACCACTGGTTCCTTCCCTCACTGAGCCGTTGACCAAAGAGACTCATGAGATTCCAACAACATGACAGAATTCTGTCAAAGCTCTTGGGTGCCCTCCCTAGGCCTGAGGCAAAACCCTGTTGCTGAAGAAACCACAGAATGCCATCGACCAGCATTGAGAGACCCTTCAACATCCGGAACGGTATCCAGCCCCCAAAAGGCAGTTAGTGTAGTGCTAGAAGGCACTGCACAGGCTGCCAGGGGAAAATGATCAACAACGGCTGGAGTAAACAGAGACCACTGACACGAAACACAATCTGCGGTCATGAGTAGGCTGACCACACTCCCTACTGGGAGAGAACAGCAAACCAAGAAACCAAGAAAGGAGCACTTGTGCAACGGAGGAGCCTGGGCCTGGGGGAGACAATCAACAGCTTTCAAATTCGGCCAATTTTCCACTTAGTGAGAGGGACCCCTTGTCTGGACTTGGGATTCAGGGTGATAGTTACCGATCCTGTACTATTGGGCTCCTAAGACAAGATGCACTGTGGGAGCGATTGACGGGGAGGCTACTAAAAATAGAATCTAGGTAATCCAGAAATGTGTATATTTGTTAACCTACACTGATCACACTCTCCGGTGGAGATTGTGCTTGTATTTTTCAGGATACAGCAAGAGAGCTGGGGACCATCTAACCCTACCAACTAACCATAGGCCGATACCTGAGATTCTGGCAAGAGAGGAGCCACCACAGTCATACCGTGGAGGATCCATATGGAACCCTGCAGAGAATGACGGGAGGAACGAGTGACCCACAGCCACAGACATTCAGTCTACACAGGATAAGCCAGTGAGACAGAAATCAATGATCTTCGACACAAAGACCCCTAAACTCACAACCTTAAAACAGCCTTAATACTCATCCACCACGACTCAGGGAACTATGCGGAAGAGGGGGCGGAAAGATTGTAAGAGCCGTGGTGGGGGAGACTATCCAGAGGCATGGCACCCTTCAGTAACAACACACTTGGGCCAGGAGGA
>PVHP010009114.1:0-51351 GCA_004024765.1 Zapus hudsonius
ATGAACATGCATAATTGAACATATGTCATAGACAGATGCCAAAAGGGACTGGGAGACTGCTCAGTGGTTAGTCACTTGCTTGCAAAGCCTGACGACCTGAGTTCAATTCCCCAATACCCACATAAAGCCAGATCTCTCTCTCTCTCTCTCTCTCTCTCTCTCTCTCTCTCTCTCTCTCTCTCTCTCTCTCTACCTATCTATCTCTCTCTCCTCACTCACAATTGGCTAAATAAAATTTTTAAAGGGGAGAATAGTAAACCAAAATCACAGGGCTGTGCAGATTAAATCTTCCTAATATATCGAAGACTTCCAGGATAGAGGCACTTAACCATGGCTGTCATTGTTATGAAGCCACATGCCTGGCAACAGAGAAGGAAGAGAAACACCAGGGTGGGTAATTGTGCTGGTCTTCCCACTCCCTGGATGTGTGTCCCAAACAGAAGATGTACAGGGAGCTGCTGACCGCTCCTCTGGCCTGTCCTGAGAGCCTCTGTCAGTATGCAGGGAGGTACATCTCTGGTGGCCTGGGTTTCTGCCCTATTATAATTCCAGGTGGAAAAAGCAGGTGCATCATTATGTGACTATTCAGGGCAAGGATGAAGAGGGCCAAGATGGGGTGATGAGGGTCCAGGACTTGGTGGTCCTATCTACTAAAAGATGGGAGGCAGGCTCCAGGACAAGAGTGGCAGTCGGTTAGTGGGAGGAACTGGTGTGGTGATGAAGTGATTGTACCAGCATCCCTGTGGCCCCCAAAGAGCCACACATTCCCAGGGCACCCCAAACCTTATTCTCTTGTGCCTGCTGACCACTGTATCTTTGCTCAAAGTGGCAGACCCCAGGGACTCCTCCCTTATCCCAGTCACCTCCCTTTTCCTCTGAGTGTTGAAATCTTACAGAACTAGAACACAGACCTGCTGGCATCTCTGTGTCTGCAGGCAGCAGGGTAATCTCCTTGCCCAAGGCTGAGGGGCTTACTGGAAATTAGGACCCACAGGATTGATGCCACAATGGAGAGTCCTCCAACAGGCAAACCAGTGAGCCCTCTCAGCTGGCAGCAGTCTTTCTCAACACTGAACTTCTAGAATTCTTAGAGCCTGCTCATGCCTAACTCCACATGCCACCTGTACCCCAAAAATCCAGTGAATGAGGTTATAGTTTGTGGACATCTTTTCATTTTAATATTTTTATTTTTTTTTGAGAGAGAGACAGAAAGAGAGTGTGTATGGGCATGTCAGGGCCTCCTGCCACTGCAAACAAACTCCAGATGTATGCATCACTTTGCATCTGGCTTTACATAGGTACTAGGGAATCAAACCCAGGCCATCAGGCTTTGCAAGCAAGTGCCTTTAATCACTGAGCCATCTCTCCAGCCCTAGTTTGTGGACACCTTGTTACTTTGGGCCCTGTATGCACCAGGAGAGAGTCAGAGCAGGAGGTGAGAGCAGTGTAGGGGACCTTCCTGGGGCTGTGTGCCATTCTGCCCCTTTCTGTAGCTGTGGAGTGTGGATCTTTGCAAAGCTGGCTTAGCTTTCACTCTTGGAAACATTTGATTACAGGGAAAGATCTGGAAAGCTGTCGGTTACCTCCGAGAGATACATTTCTTTTTTCTGCTTTTTGAAGCTGGCTGCTTGGAAGAGTGATGGTGTTGTACTTTACATGAAGCAACTTGTGGGGGGGGGGGACTAGAGGTATTCCTGAAAGGAAGGGGGAGGGAAAGGATGGCTAGGAGGTAGAGCCAGGGAATCATGTTCTAGAGTATTCCAGAATGAGGTCAAGAGATGAGACCGTGTGTGGGCGGGAAGGGTGCTGAGGAGACCCTGCTGGCACTATGAGGAGGAGCAGGGTCACCCGGAGGGACAGGTGGAGACAGATGGGTCCTACTGAGAGAAACAGACCCTGGCCAACCATTGCAGTGGGAGGGGAGAGGCCTGCTGAAATTCATGGATCAAACACCACCTGGGGGAAGGTAATTCCTGGGAGAACTGATAGGGTGTGGGGGTTCCTCCTCTCCAGGGAAGAGTAACGCAGAGACTGCAAGGATCCCAAGGACGCCCTGACCGCCCTCTCTTGCAGGCTGTGACAGCGAGCACTGGGGACCCCACTGCAGCAACCCGTGCCAATGCCAGAACGGCGCCCTGTGCAACCCCATCACCGGTGCCTGCGTGTGCGCTCCCGGCTTCCGAGGCTGGCGCTGCGAGGAGCTCTGCCCGCCCGGCACCCACGGCAAGGGCTGCCAGCTGCCGTGCCAGTGCCGCCACGGTGCCAGCTGCGACCCACGCACGGGCGAGTGCCTCTGTGCACCTGGCTACACCGGTGTCTAGTGAGTAGTAGAGGCGTGGGGCGGGGGCTGGAGGGGGCTGGAGCACGTGGGTCCAAGAGGCTCTGGGTCCATAGGGCAGGTCTGGTATTTCTAGCAAATTCCTAGCACCCTCGTGGCAAGGTGATGGAAACCTGAAGATAGTCCTGGCTGTGACATCTGCACTCTGGCCCTAAATGCAATAGTGTAAGTGCCCAGGCCTCACTTGTCCAGGCCCTGGGTGACTTGATCTCACAGGTCCCACCCGGGTAGCAACTCACATAACCACCTCCCAGGTGGTCCTTTCTGGTGAGGGGTTTCCCGGGGTTACCTTGGAATTATCTTCTGACTTTCACCAGGTCTGCTCTCCCAGGCCTAATTGACCCTTCCAGGTCATCTGGAACAGAGTCCTAGGCATATGTCTGCAGATTTGGGGCTGTTACTGCGCCTCTTCCTAACATCAATTTAGAGTCAGACTCCACAAAGCCCCTCCCGCACCCACACCCCCCATGGAGGAGGCCACATTGACAGGGAGCCTCCAAGGCTGTTTAGTTGAGACACCTCCCCCCAAGTCTAGCCAGCTCCCAGAACCCTTGAACTAGAGAGGCCAAGGCTATGGGACCAAGACTCAAAGCTGTGATGCAGATCCTCCCCACACTCCCACAAAGTCCCCACCCATGGAGGCTTCCAGAGTCTGAAAGGGACATTCTCCCAAATTAGGCACACCCTTCTCTAAACTGAGAATATGTAAGTCCTCCCGTAAATTCAAGTGCACTTGAGTCCAATATATTGTATCTGAGCACAGCCGCCTCCTGCTGGCAGGGATCAGAACTGCATCCCTGCTGTGAGTTTGCCTTGATGGTGACCTCACTAATTCCTAGGGGGATTGGGAAGGGCGACACTGGGGCACTGATGGCATGCTGCTGTGTCTGACATTCTGCTTCTCCGTGCAGCTGCGAGGAGCTGTGCCCCCCTGGGAGCCATGGAGCTCACTGTGAGCTACGCTGTCCCTGTCAGAATGGGGGCACCTGTCACCACATCACCGGCGAGTGTGCCTGCCCTCCAGGATGGACGGTAGGTGAGCCCTCAGGATGTGGGTGGGCACTGTAAGAGGTCTCAGCATCCCTCACAAGACCGCCTCCATTTTTTTTGTCACAAGCACCACAAGATGCATGGCAGTGTTATCATGGGGACAATTTCAAATCTGAGATCTCAGGGCTGTGTGGCCTGAAGTGAGTTGCTTAAGCTCCCTGAATCTGTGGACCTCTCGTGGGCAAAAGGAGTCTTAATTCTTCTCATAAGATTGGCTCTGTCTGGGGTTGGGGATATAGCTCAGCTGGTAGAATGCTTGCCTAGCATGCACAGAGCCCTGGGTTCAATTCCTAGCACCCCATAAACTAGGTGTGGTGGTACACACCTGTAATCCCAACTTTTGGGAAGTGGAAGCAGAAGTATCAGAAGTTCAAAGTCATCCTCAGCTACTTAGCAAGTTTGAAGCCAGTCTGGGCTACATGAAACCCTTCTCAAAAAAAGGGAGTGAGGCAGGCATGATGGTGCATGCCTTTAATCCCAGCACTCGGGAGGCTGAAGTAGGAGGGTCACCATGAGTTCAAGGCCAGCCTGGGCTACAGAGTGAGTTCTAGGTTAGCATGGGATGCAGAGAGACATGGAGACCCTGCCTCAAAGAAACAAAGAGACAGACAGAAAGTAATGGCTCTGTCTTTGGGTCAGGGTACTCATGTGAGCTGTCAAATGTGACAGGAAGGCCTGGGGAGAAGGAGAGATGGCAGATTTATAAAGCTTCATCCCTGGGCTCACACCCTAATTCTGACTCCTAGAACCCAGGAATAACCTTACCAGAGGTCTTCATGCAGGTATGACTTCCAGTGTTGACCCCCAAGTAAGCCTCATTGACTCTGGACTCTGCTTCCCTGGGTGCAAAACTAACCACAGTGAGCCTTTCCGGGCTTGCCTGCTGTAATAGAAGCTTTGGGTGCAAATGTACATGTCCAAGGTGCTTTGCAAACTCTGAGTACTCTATACCTGCTTATTTTATATTTCTGAGTGCCACCGACTACCTACAGCCTGGTTTCAGCCACCACGTTCCACCTGTCAGACCCAAGCCTGCCTCTCCTGCAGACCCAAACTCCTGGGCAGCTGCTAGGCTGGCGAGGCCAATCCCTGTATCTGCCTCCCAGAAGTGTGCTCCACTCCAGCTGCTTCCCTAGGGCCCAAGGTCGAGGCTGTTGAGTAGAGGAGGCTATGGACACCATGGTCATAGGGGCAGCCAGGAGAAACAATTGCAGGCCCATGGGTGCAGGCACAAGCTGCCAGCATGTTTCAGGGCAGGAAGGGACCTTGGGGATTGTCTCGTCCAGCATGGCCAAACATAGCTGCACACCAGAGTTGACAAGGGTCAGAGGCTTCTCCACTTGAAGCTTCTGGGAGCTCCATCTTTAATAAGCTCCCCGGAAGTCAGTGTCCAAGCACTTGGAAGTCATTGATTAAGACCAAAGGGTGTCCTGTGTTTCACAAAACTCTCCAGTTCCTGGGGCAAGTAGGAGGAGGCAGCCTCATAATTTGGGGGGGGGGGGCTCTGGCTCCTATCCCACCCCAACTGCTCTGTCTGAGTCGGCTGTCTGTGCTGAGGTTCTAGGGAATGGCTGGGGAGATGGCTCAGTGGGTAAAAGCACTTGCTGTGTAGGCATGAGGACCTGAGTTGGGTCCCCAGCATCCATGTAAAGAACCAGATGTGGCCACTGACACCCATCACCCAGCTCTGGGACCAGCTGCTCAGCCAGTCTGACCAGAAAACAGGGAGTCTAGGTTCAGTGAGAGAGTGCCCCATGGAAGCAAGAGAAGAGTGACAGGCAAGGGCACCGCTGTTTCGCTCTGTCCTCTGCGCCTGTGCACATGGGGCATGCGCCTCTTCACTCACATGAATTCATAAGTGACTCTCTGTGTCACTTAGGAATCCCTAAGAGCTCGTAGGGATGGGTGACCAAAGCAGGACCCTGCCTTGTCCAGAGTTACCATCACCACCTACACACGCCCTAAAACAATCAACAGGCTCTCCTAGCCTGAAGAGGTGTGACCGCCTCTGGTCTATCCATGAGTCCTTTCTTAGATGAGGGAATTGGGGCCAGGAAGGGCTCGTGACCTGTCTGAGGCCATAGTGCCTGTGAAGAGTGAGGCAAAGAGAGTTAGAACCCAGGTCTCCGGGTCCCTGAGTCCCAGCCCTTGTACGTATGTCTCTGTCTCTATCTCTGTCCTTATGTCTGTCTGTTCATCCCTCCCTCCTATCCCACATCTCTCTTCTAGGAGAACAGAGGGACTGATTCTCACCCACCTCCTGTTTCTCCCATTTTTTTAAGCAAGGCCTCATCATCAGGAGCCAGGTTCCAGAGATCCAATGCCTGCAGGTTGGGTCCATAGAGACTGGGCAGCTGGCAGGAAGGAGATGACCCTGAACCTGGAAAAGCTTCTCCCAAGAGGCTGCTGCAGGCTGGTGGTCCTCAGAGAGGGGGAAGGAGGAATCCTACACATGGGGGGCTTTTGTTTTTCTTCCTTAACACATCTCTTCCAGATGTTGAGAAACTGTCCATGGAAAGCTTTGGGGTTGAGGACTTTATGTCTTTAATTTGATTGTAGACAATTGCATTTCTATTTGTGACATAGCATTGAACATGCAGATTTGCATGAATTATTAATACCCCCTGTACATGCTGAGTTCTAGTAGAATGAAGCTATACAGCTCAGGCTTGAGGCTCTTCCCACGGAAAGCTGAGGCCAAGGAAAGGTACTGGGGCGAAGGGTCCTCCCCCCATCATCATCCATTGCATAACTTTTTCCCTGGTTCCCCCAAATGGCTTCAGCCACGCATCTTCTCCTTGAAGGCTGAGAGAATGATTGCTCACTCCCACCACACAGCTGGGACACTGCATGAGTGCAGAGATGCCGCATGAGCTCTGGCCCTTGAGGCCGCCAGCCTCTGGAATACCACAGGACACTCCACTTATCCAGCTGCTTGAGCTGTGTGTAGGAGGGGCCTTGTAGAGAGCCTTGGAACTGTTTCCTTTCTTTTCCTGGGCTCCAAGATCTTGCAGAGCAGAAAAGCCAGATGTAGGAAGTTCTACCACAGTAGACACTGAAGACAGACATGAAGCAGAAAGGATACAGCCAGCCCTGAAGGAGTTCCCAGTCTGATAGTGGAGGCTGAATGAAGTGAGTGCATGTGCATGTAAGCACATATACAGGGCTCAAGAGATTGGCTTTATGGTTAAGGCACTTACCTGCAAAGCCTAAGGACCCAAGTTCAAGTCTCCAGTACTCACATAAAGCCAGATGCAGAAAGTGGCACATGCATCTGGAGTTTGTTTGCAGTGGCTGGAGGCCCTGGCATGCCCATTCTCTCTCTCTCTCTCTCTCTCTCTCTCTCTCTCTCTCTCTCTCTCTCTCTCTCTCTCTCTCTCTCTCTTTCTCTCTCTCATCCTTGCAAATAAATATATAAAATAAAAAATTACAGAGACACATGTGAAGGAAGTGGGCTGGAATAGGGAAATGGGTGGAGGATGGATGAATGGATGGACAGATGGGTAGACAGATGGATGGTGTGTGTGTGTGTGTGTGTGTGTGTGTGTGACTGCATGAAGGTTCCACCCTTTAAGGATGAAGGGAGTGGGAAGCCTAAACATGCCATCCCTCAAGTTGATGGGAATTGTTTTTCTGGGTTAAAGCTCCCCTATTCAACCTGACAAGAGGGGATGGACTCACACAGAAGCCAAAAAGACTCTTCGTGTCATGTTATTTATGAATCCCTAAGAGCTCATGGGGGGGTGACAAAAGCAGGACCCTGCCATGTCCAGAGTTCCCACCACCACCTACACACACTCACCATTCTCTTCTCTTCCCCCCAGCTGCTACATTCAGAGCCTCAGGCTCCTAGCTGTGTGCAAAGGAGAAATGTGAGCTAAAGCCTCCCTGTTTATTACAACTCAATTGCATGATCAAGAAAGATGGCTCTTGGGCTGGAAAGATTGCTCAGTGGTTAAGGCACTTGCCTGTAAAGCCTAACAACCCAGGTTCGATTCCCCAGTACCCACATGAAGCCAGATGTACAAAGTGGCACATGCATCTGGAGTTCTCTTGCAGTGCCATTCTCATTCTCTCTCTCTCTCTCTCTCTCTCTCTATCTCTCTGCTTACAAATAAATAAATAAAATCTTTAGAAAAGAGCCAGTCGTGGTGGAACTTTCCTTTAATCCCAGCACTCAGGAGGCAGAGGTAGGAGGATCTCCAGGAGTTCAAGGCCACCCTGAGACTACAGAGTGAATTCCAGGTCAGCCTGGGCTAGAGCGAGACCCTACCTCAAAAAACAACAACAACAAAAGATAGCTCTAGTTTGGCAGGCTTTTCCTGACTCAACTAGCTTCTTAGAGTTGACAATTATTAGTGCTTAATAACTGTGTGTTGAACAAATTGATTAATTCATGGGAGGCTCATCCTTGGTCTCCATAAGAAGTGATTGTTTCTGGTGTGTGAGGCAGGAAGGGTTGTGATGATGAGCTCAGATATAGGGTCTTAAAGGTATACGCCACAGGGGTGATAATGGAGGAGCTCCAGCTCCCTAAAGGAAGCCCTTGCAAGTCTTCTAGATGGTTCTTTGGACACCCATCCATTTTTCTACATCACATGCTTGACTGCCATTTCTTGACTTTTCTGGATTCAACATTTGTTGAATGTATTGACTTCCTGCCATAGGTTTAGCTCCACCACACGCACCCCTCCCCTCCCCCCACAGGCCACCCTCTCCTCCCTTCCCCACAGTGTGACATTACAACTCGGGGTGAAATCATGCAGAAGGCTTATGCTAATATGCCCACCTATGCATTGTTATTGATTTATCCCTACAACTCTACAATGGAAGTCTTAAACTCCTCTCAGTAAGGTTGAACACATCAGAAATCTCTCTCCTCCCCCTCCCTCTTCCTCCTCCTCCCCCTCTTCCTCCTCCTCATACTTTTGGGCTTTGAGACAGTACTCCCAGAAGCCTCTGCGATTTTTTTCCAGTATGAACTCTTTGCTATGTGGCTGTCATATGGACTTTCTCTCACCACAATTCTGGGATTCCTTTCACTCAGTTCTCCTATTGGGATCCCTAGTTCCTGGAACCCATGCCTTCCTTTCTTTGTCCTCGGTAGGTTTGGTTTTTTTGTTTGTTTTTGTTTGTGTGTGTGTGTGTGTATGTGTGTGGTGGTGGTGGTGTTGGTGGTTTTAGGGATTGAACCCAAGGCCTTGAACATACTAGGCAAGTACTCTAGCAGGGGGCTATATTCTTAGACCTGGATAATTCTTTTTGTGTTTTTTTATACTCAATTTTTATTTTATTTATTTGCAAGCAGAGAGAGAGAGAGGCTGAGTATGGGAGCACCAGGACCTCCAGCCACTGCAAACAAACTCCAGATGCATTTGCCACTTTGTACATCTGGCTTACATGGGTACTGGGAAATTGAACCCAGGTCCTTAGGCACTGGAGGCAAGTGCCTTATCCACTTATCCATCTCTCCAGCCCTGGATAATTCTTTTTAATAAAAAAAATACCTCCAATAGTTACCTCACAAGTATTCGGGGGATAGAGTGCAAACATAAGGTAGTATGAGGGGATTTTGATCAAAATGCATTATGAAAATCATCAACAATCATTTTTACTATTTTACTTATTTTATTTTATTTGCAAGCAGAGAGAGAGACTGAGAAGAGAGAGACAGAGAATGGGCATGCCTCCAGATACATGCACCACTGTGTGCATCTGGCTTTTCTGTGAACCGCAGAAAAGCCATTGGAAACCTGAGTGTAGAGGGAGGTGTCAGGCCTGTCATTGTCAGGCCTGAGGGGACCCTGGATATCAGTATCTATGGGTCATTTCTCCTGAGCTCCCCAGTGTCCCCCACAGGGCATGTAGCCTGGCAGGCAGCGCTCTGAAAGCTGAGCAGAAGAGAAAGGAGAGGGGCTGATTGTTGGCAGTTGGAATCCCACCTAACGCCATTGTCGTGCACCCAAAGCCCATTTCTCAGGCCAACCACAAGGCTTGGGAAGTCTGAAGTGGGGATAGAGATGAAGACTCTGGCTCCTCCTACTGTAGACTTGGAAACAGACCTATTTTCACTGTGATGGCCTTGGCCTTCAGAGGATGCTGAGGTCTCTGCCTCCTGAGCCCTTCTCATCTGTAATCAACTGGGTCACCAGCGTGATGGCCTCTGGCTCCCTTAGCATGAGGGAGCAAGCAGAAATAGACACATCTGCTTTTCAGCTTCCAACACGTAGAATTTCTTGTTACCCATTCCTTGTCTCCTTGTGTTGAGCTGGACACTCCTCTTGTGTCTGCTCAGCTCTTCCTTACACACCTCTATGAGAATACTGTCTTTTGTGCTTTATTTAGCTGCTTCATTGGCACTCCCCTGCCCAAACTCTGACAGGACAGGATTCAAGTCTTACTTCTTTATTGATGCATGTGTGTGTATGAGTATGCAGGTGCACACATGTACACATGTATGCAGAGGCCAGAGGACAACCCTGGGTGTCATCCTCAGACACGCCCTCCACCTCCTTTGAGATAGTCCCTAACTGACCTGGAACTCACCAGTTAGCCTAGACTAGCTGGCCAGCATCCTCCAGGGATCCACCTGTCTCCACCTCCCCAGGGCTGGGATTACAAGCATGCACCACCACACCTAGCACTTTACATGAGCTCCGGGAATCCAAACTCAGGTCCTCATGCTGGCCAAGGTGTAGCCATCTCCCCAGCCATCTTGCTTTGTGCACCCCTCATATCTAGCACAGCACCTGATACACTGTACGCTAAAGAACTGGGTGAGTGAACTGGCCTTGGTATCCCTCTCTATAAGATGAGGGCTATGGTACCCAACTCTCTTGGCTTCCACTGGGAAGTTGGGGTGGTCTCTGGGACCCCAACATTCCTAGGAGAGCATGGCTTCAGCATGTGGTCTGAAACATCACCAAGCGCATCTGTACTTCTGTTTTTAGGGAGCTGTGTGTGCCCAGCCCTGCCCACCAGGGACATTTGGCCAGAACTGTAGCCAGGACTGTCCTTGCCATCACGGAGGGCAATGTGACCACGTGACTGGGCAGTGCCACTGCACAGCCGGATACATGGGAGACAGGTAAGGGTGGTGTGAAGTCTCACCTTTGCTGTGCAGTTGCTCATACCCACAACAGAGAGCCGCTGAGGTTTACCAGCCTGCAACATTCCTGGCTCTTTCCTGAGAAAGCCTTGAGTCCTCCTGCAGGGGAGACCCATGAGTTCAGCCTTCCTGGGTCTGCATAGTACTCCCCTCCCCCAACCTGACTGTGCTGCACTTTAGCTGAATTACCCAAAGAAGTGGGGAGTACCTGCCCCCATGTCTATGCTAATGGAGGGAGGCATGTATACACACACACACACACACACACACACTCCAAAGAAACCCAGTGGTCAAAATCAGTGCCTACATTTTTCAAGATTCCTTATAGAATTGGGTTTTTATCCCCAAATTGAGTTCCTTCCAAAAGATACTGACATGATTTTGTCATCTGAAGGCCTGTGGCCTGGGAGTAGACTCAATAGGAGATGGACATCCTGGAATGATTAACCAGGCAGAGGAAATGAGCAACAAGACACACAGCTGAGAAATTACTGTCTGTACCCATTTGCACCAGATGGGTAAAGGCTTTGCTGGGGAAGGGCCAGTGAGGTGGGAGAGGGAGAAATGCCAGCCAGAATGATCTGATGAAAACAGGAACCAGAGCAGGGGAGCGTATTTGTCCATGGAACCCCAGCCAGAACCCCTCCTTCCATGAGTCTTCCTGGCAGCCAGAGGACCCAGGGAAGTGGAGGAAGCCCCGCAGCTTCCCTTGCCTGGCTTCCTGCTGATGGATTGATGTCTTACCTCCCAGACAAAATGAGATGCGGTGAACACTGATGCTCCCCTTCTCTGCCTACCCTTGTCTGGGTGACACCAGGATGCAGGGATCCAGGCTGAGTCAACCAATGAGGCCTTTCAGTTCCTCTAGCTCTCACTGGAATCAGCCTGGATCCTTAGTGATACTCAGAAAACTTTGTCCATTAGCCTCGGACCTGTCTGCCTCTGGCCCACAAGACGACTCTGATCTCTGACAGCCAGCGTTCCTGTCCATGGGATTTCCCAGTGTAGAGCACAGAGTGTGGTCTGGACAGGGAGATCCAGGACTAAGCCCTGCACCCACCTTCCCACTGTACCCTTACCTGGAGGTAATGGGATGCTCAGAGGGACAAGGGACCAGGAAGACCCCTGTACTGTCTCATTGCTGGAGCAGAACAAAATACTCTACCAGAAGTGACTCAAGGAAGGAAAGTTTATTTTGGCTTGAAGTTCCGAGGGAGGAGTCCATCCTGGTTGAGAAAGGATGTCCAGTGTCACATCAGCAGGAAGCAGGAGAAAGGACCAGTGAGGCCAAGCTGTAACCTCAAGGCCCTCCCTCACAGACACACCTCCTCCAGCAAGGCTCCACCTCCTAAAGGTTCCACAACCTTCCAGAACAGTGCCACCAGCTGGGGATGAAGTGTTAAAACAACTGAGCCTATGAGGGCATTTTATATTCAAGCTACCACAACCCAAAACCAGAGGACCCCTGAGGCTGAAGAGATGGCTCAACCTTTAAGGCACTTGCCTGCAACGCCAAACGACGACCCTGGTTCGATTCCCCAGTACCCACGTAAAACCAGATACACAAAGTGGCTCATGCATCTGGAGTCTGTTTGCAGTGGCAGGAGGCTCTGATGTGCCCATTCCCTCTGTCTGTCTGTCTTCTATCTCTCTGATTGCAAATAAATAAATATTTTTTTAAAAAGAGGACCCCTTCTAGTCCTCATTCTCCTGTTGTTAGACACAAGTCCCTGGTGTTTAGTGAGCTATTCTGTCCCTGTGCAAACCCTCCTTGTTGACTTGGGGTTCACTAAGTGGAGAGAGAGTCCCAAGTCCCTCATTTTGTGGCCTGATCTATGACCCGGGAGCAGAGAGGAACTCCAAAGCCAAAAGCCAAGCAAGCTTTGTCCCTCAGCCTCCGGAGGGTCCGTCCAGATCGCAGGGAGCATTTGCGTTCCCCATCTCAACAGGCTGCTGGGTGTTTAATATTTTGTAAAATTGCCTCCATTAATTTTGTAAGTGACAGCTGCATTAACCCTCCCCAAATCATCACAAGCATATTAAAGCCGAGCGGGTGTAATAATGCAGGCCTCCCCGGATAGGCAGGACCCAGTGCAAATTAAACACGAAATGTAACTTGTAATTTAATTGAGCAATGTATCTGGTTGTTAATGGCAACATCGGACGTAGTAGATTGATATGTTGCAAAGGAAGGATGTTTAAGTACAAAACTAATTCCTGCTGTGATTATCCTTCTGTTCCAGGGGCCCCGTTATTAGCGTGCTTTGTGTAAAATTCATTAGCAACCGTTGCTTGAGCTCTAAATAAATAACTTGTTTAAATTGTGAGTGGGGAAAAAAAATAAAACGAGGCTGATTATGTAAATGAATTAGGATGTCAATATTTCATTTCTAGATTTTTTAATGAACCCATAGATTGTCACCCTTCCCCCCAACTATGGCCAAGTGGGGCAGTACTGTTTAGAGGGCCTCGGAAGTGATTGGGCCGTCAGTCATGCTGGCCAGAGGCAGACAGGACTATTCCAACACTAGGAGGCAGGGAGCTCCTGTTCTGATATCAGTGGCTTCTGGAAAGATCCTTTGAGGCTGAGCAGGTAGTGGCAGTTCAGATAGTACCTCTTGATTCTCACCCTCTGCTCAGTTTCCTCTCTGCTCTCCTCCAAGCTCCTCCCTCCTCCGTCCTATCATCCTTCCTTCCTTCCTTCCTTCCCCTTCTTTCTTCTCCTTTCTGCCCATTCTTTTCCTGAGCTTGTTTGACATGTAGCAGGATGTGACCTGGAATCCTCGCGGCCACTTGCTTGAAGTAATCGCCTCCCCTGATGGAGCTTCAACTCCAATGGGCAAGGTTAGCTGCTGTACCTGGTGCTGGGGGCAGAGCTCAGGCTGAAGCTTCTGGAAGCTATAGCTGATGCCAGGGTTTCTACCATTGTTTCCCCTCTATTTCGTCCTGTTACACAGTGGCTCTGAGAGGGGACAGCAGGTGGTACCTTTCTTGAAGGAAGCTCTCAATCCAGACCCCCGTTGCTCTCCTTCTCTCTCCATCATCGTGGACAGAGAACAGCAAAGACAGAGGCGAGACCCAGGGACAGCCTGTCTTGAGTTGCCAGTACTCTGGCTGCTTTCATCCCTGTGCACCCAATGTCCTCCCCGAGTCCACTGGAGTGTGGCCACTTGCTCTTCTGTTAGACCACAGAGCTGATCCTGACCAGTATTTCCCTGCCCTGACTGTGAGGAAAAATGATCCTCTTAAAAAGTTATGGCTACACTTAAAACACCAAATTGACGGGGGGGGGGGGGTCGTGGTGGCGCACACCTTTAATCCCAGCACTCGGGAGGCAGAAGAGGAGGATCACTGTGAGTTCAAGGCCAGCCTGGGACTATAGATGAGTTCCAGGTCAGCCTGAGCTAGACCTTGAAAAAACTGGGGCTATATATAGCTCAGTTGGTAGAACACTTACCTAGCATGCATGAAGCCCTGGGTTTCATACCCTCATAAACCAGCACTCAGGAGGTGGAGGGCAGGAGGACCAGGAAGTTCAAGGTCATCCAGTTACATAGCAAAAAAAAAAATCTTTAATGCTTTCCCCCCTCCTCCTCTATTACTGTAAAAAAAAAAAACTGAGAAATAGAAAAAATGATAATTGAAAAAAACTTTTCCGGGCTGGAGAGATGGCTCATCGGTTAAGGCACTTACCTCCAGTGCCTAAGGACCTGGGTTCAACTCCCAGTACCCACATAAGGCAGATGCACAAGATGGCACATGTGTGTTTGCAGTGACTGGATGCCATTTTCTCTCTCTCCCTCTCTCTTTCTCTCTCTCTCTCTCTGTATGTATGTATCTCTCTGCTTGCAAATAAATAAATAAAATATTTTTTAAAAAAAGAAAAAACTTTTCCCCCTTGGGACTTGGGTAAAGTTGGGTCACCAGCAAAAATTTGGCCAGGGTTCTGGCTCTTACCAGGTCTACTCAAACCTCCAGGGTCCACTCCAGAAATACTGGCTGAACACGTGTGCAGTATCCCCATCAGTGCTCAAAGGACACGGCTTCATCACAGTGGACTAAGCGACATTCCTAGAATAAATGATTCCAAGACTATCCATCCATCCAGTGATCATGCTAGCTCTTTGTACACGAATTAAAATTTAAAACCTTCAAAACAAAGACCCCTTAGAATCCCTCAAGTCTGTTCCGCTGTTAACACTTCCAAATTCTTCTCTTTGAATTTTTTTATGCTGGAATCTAAGGTTAGAAGGTCAGATGAGCCATGCTTCAAGAACTGTGGCAGAACTATTAATGCGAGTAATAGTAATGACTGACATTTCTTACTGAGCTCTGATGGTCTCCTGGGCACCTTTCTGAACAGCAGCTATTATATACATTTTCTTAGTGAATCCTCCCACCACCTGAGGAAGTTTAGCTGTCAGCTCATTGTGTGACAAAGTCAGTGTCAGAGCTTTAGGACAGCGCTCCGTTCTCTGCCTGATTGAAATAATGCTGGGAAGTAGGGAACCCACTTGCTCAGCGCTTGCCTAGCATTCACGAAGTCCTGGGCTCAGTCTCCAGCACCACAGAAACCCAGGCATAATAGCGCATGCCTATAGTCCCAGCACTCAGGAAATGAAGGCGAGAAGATCAGAAGTTCAAGGTCATCTGTGGCTATATAGCAAGCTCAAGGCTAGCCTGGGCTACATGAGACCCTGTCAAAAATTTTTTTTTAAAGCCAAAAGCCATTTCCCTCTAATCCAGGATTGCCTCTGGGTTTACCCCTTGTCACCTCAGGATCCAGCTGCTGTGACCATGAACTTGCATCCCCTGGAAGTAGCCCTGGAGTGGAGCAGAGGCTTCTGAAGCACACTCAGGAAGTCAGTGGCCAGCAGAGGGTGACAGAAGGATCCATACCCAATGGTTGCAAGTCAAGTGGACTACAGGGGTGCCTGCTTAAGTCCTTCCCACCACCTTGGGGAACCCCAGCTCCTGTCAAGGGAAACTAGCTCCAGTCTCAGGAATCCTCAGATGGTGGAGGATGTCACTCCTGGGGGAGGGGACACATCACCCCAGATGACAGGAGAAATGGCTCCTACTCAAGAGACAATACCTGTAACCCCAGCACTCGAAAGACAGAAAGTGAGGATTGCTGTAAATTTGAAACCAGCCTGGACTACTTAGCAAGACCTTATCTCAGAAAGCAAAGCAACAACAACAAAAGAAAACTCAGTGTATGAAAATGAAATCACCTGCTCTGTCAAACCTAAGCCATCCGTGCTTACACACGTGCTAAGGTGAAACACACCAATAGCTAAAGTATGTCATGGCGTCTGTTATAAGCCTTACCTGACTTCAGAGCTGCTAAAATGCATCTTCAAGCAGAAGGTCTATGGATAATGGGTGTGGCATTCCAGCATTTGAGGATGAAAGTGTTCTGGAGATGGGTGGCAGCCATAGCTGCACACCTGCATGCATGTGTTTAATGCCAGCCAACTCTGCGTGGGGGCTATAAATGGTGAATTTTGTGTCTGTGTCATCCTGGTCTTCTCAGGCTGCTATGACAAAGTGCCTCTGAGGTTGGGCAATCAACACATCCAGTATCTGGTCCTCACAGTTTGGAAGCCTGGAAGCCCAAGTTCAAGGTACCGGCAGGTTCAGTGATTGGGAAGGGCCTGGTTTCTGCTTCCAATGTGACACCTTGATTGTTATGTCTTCTGGTGGTGGAAGGGACTTAGCTGGCTCCCTCCATCCTTTTCACAAGGACACCGACCCACTCATTCCATGTGCAGGGCAGGGCTTTTCATGGCCTAACCACCTCTACAGGCCACAAGTCCTTTTTTTTTTTTTCTTCCTTCTTTTCCTCCCTTGTTTTCTGTCTTCCTTTCATTTTTGAATCAGGGTCTCACTCTAGCTCAGGCTCATTGTTGCCCAGGCTAGCCTCAAACTCACACCTTAGCCTGAGTGCTGGGATTCCAGGTATGCACTACCTTATCCAGATATGTCTAAATACTCTTGTGTTGGGATTAGATTTCAGCATGAATTCTGGAAGAGGCACAAACCATCCAAACCACAGCACATGTGTTTTACCACAACTTTTAAAATAAAAAAACCAGAAAGTTGGCCGGGCATGGTGGTGCATGCCTTTAATCCCAGCACTCGGGAGGCAGAGGTAGGAGGATTGCCATGAGTTCAAGGCCACCCTGAGACTACACAGTGAATCCCAGGTCAGCCTGGACTAGAGACCCTACCTCGAAAAACAAAACAAAACAAAAAACCAGAAAGTTGATCATCACTGAAATTTGATAATGCAAACCCATTGCTGAGGCTGTTGAGGAGACCTAGTATGATGGTGGGGAGGAGGGAGGGATGAACTACCCCATGGAGAGGGCCAGCCTGGAGGTAAGGAAGGCTACACACTGGGGAATCTGGAAAGGGCAAGTGAGGGCGCCCAGCCCCCACCTATACTCAGGTGGGTGTCAGGAGTTCAGGAAAGTCCTTGAACTCCAAACCCTGAGTTCTTGTTTAACTAAAGAATTGGGCAAACCAAACTGAGAAGGATAATTATTAAATTATTATATTTAGTCAGAGAAGTATAAAACTGAGGGAAGAAAAATGGATACATGCTCTAAGAGCCCATGTGTTTGGAGGAACCATGAAAAGGGGTTTAGAGAGGAAAGAAGAGTGTAGAAAAAAAAGAGTGTAGGGAGCTCCTGCCATGAGGAAGGCAGGAGGGGGTAGAGAGAGGTGAGGGTGGGGTTCTCCTCTCATCTTAGCCCAGCTGAGCTGAGACGAGGTGGGTCTTGCCAGAACCCAGAAGCTCAGGAAAGATGAGCAGCCAACCAAGAGGCTTGTCCACCTGGTAAGCATCTATTTAAAACCTCACAGTGGCGAGCGTCACCTTGGGGCTCAGGTGAGCCAGGGGGAGGGCTGACTGGTTTGGGCTAGGGACCAGCCATGGCACCAGGTTTTAGAGCTGAGCTTAACCAACCACAAGGTCAAGATCAGATTGAACTTCTAAGAAAGGGGACCCCCATCCCAGGGAGGGTCTCAGGTTGTTCATGGAAAAACAGGTCTAGAGAGCTCCTTTCAGCAAGAGATAAGTCAGATCCTTCTTTGATCTCAAGCACAGTGGAGATTGTAAGGGTAGGCATAAGGACATTCCTGCTTTTACTTTTGGGGGGCCCAGTCGCCCTAACTTCCTCACACCCTCAGCCTTGCTCTGCTTTCTCACAGGTGCCAAGAGGAATGCCCCTTTGGGACCTTCGGCTTCCAGTGTTCACAGCATTGTGACTGTCACAACGGGGGCCAGTGTTCCCCTACCACGGGTGCCTGTGAATGTGAGCCCGGCTACAAGGGCCCCCGCTGCCAGGAGCGGCTGTGCCCTGAAGGCCTGCACGGCCCAGGCTGCACCTTGCCCTGCCCCTGCGACATCGACAACACTATCAGGTATGAGTTGGGAACAGGTAAGGCAAGAGCAGGGCCAGGTGGGCTATGATGGGTTTTCCAGGCAGCCAGAAAGAGAACTGGAACACCTGAGCCACCGGTGCCTTAATCTCTTTGACAAAAAGGTAGACCCTAAGGTCACCCTGCCTGAGTCAAGACCAGACTTTAGGGGCTGGAGAGATTGCTCAGCGGTTAAGGAGCTTGCTTGCCTGCAAAGCCTAAAATCCTGGGCTCGATTCCCCAGTACCCACATAAAGCCAGGTGCACAAAATGGCACGTGCATCTAGAGACCATCCTTGGCATGGAGCTTCCCATCTCCTGCCTTCTGTGCCCTTGGTGGCTTGGAGAAAGATGGCCTGAAGTTGGTCCCATTCTTGCTTCCAGAGATGGCTGACAATGGAAGTAGAGAATGGAGGGGTTCCAGCCTCTTCCTCCCCCCTTTCCTCTCCTCCTCACTCTATCAGGCTCTGCCTTCTGTTGATAAACAGGGCTGTCAGCCCCCAATGAGTGCCTCCCAGCCCTCTGTCTGGCTGCCAGTTATTCTGGTGATAGAGGGTGGAAGAGCTGCTCTAGGCAGAGGGTGCTATGTTTTGGACAGATCAGAGCACACCTCTGCTCTATAGCCCTGGCATTAGGACCGCAGGATGGAGCCTGGGTCCGGGCCTCTCTTCACCTCCATCATTTGATTCCTTGCAGATCACCAAGGAAGCCATGGTCACTGCAAGCATAGGGACCTCAGCGTGTGTGATAGAAATGGTCCCTTGTTCCCTGGAGCTGAGTGGTAGGGGTGGCACTGATGAGAGGAACATCCGGGTAGGCCACTGTGCAGAGAGGTGCTGGAGCCGAGCCAGCTGGCCCATGCCTGACCTGAGCTTGGTCCTAGGCTTGGTCACTCAGCAAACACACAGACTGCCCACAGGGCAGGGTCACAAGGAAGAAACCCAGTCTTGCCCTGAGGATCTCATGTCTGAGTGCTCACCCACACCAGTCATCTTCTGGCACATTCTTCAAATATAAGACAACATCACCAGTGACTCACAGCTCTGAACAAGGGAAATCGCATCAGACAAGCCCTGATATACCATTAAGGGTATAATTCACCTTTCAGAAGCGGGAAAAATCTTAGGATGGATGAAATCGATGAGGCTGGCTCTGCTGGTTCCCAGCATGTGCTCAAGTCACTGCGACCCAGAATATGTATAGGAAACATAACAAGAGACCAGTGATCAGTCAGGGAAGGCTTCCTGAGGGAGGTGGCATTGGAGCTAAGCTAGAGGGTAGGATGAAAGATCCGAGGCTCTCTGCCTCACATATTTCATGAGGGCACCCTACCCCCTCCTGGCAAGCCAAGGGAGGAAGCAAGGCAGATGCTTCATCCTCCCCCTCCACCACCCTCAGGGACCCACCCAAGCCCCAAATTAAAGAGCTATTATTTTCTTCTCTCGCCTGAGCCACCATGCCCCGCTTGATTCATCTTTCCTCCGAAGGAGTCCTCAATGCATTATTAATCTGGAAGGACTCCCTCCTCTCTCGCACTAATCTCAGCCCATCCAATATTAATGGTTGTTTGCTTTACTGACTTTAATGCCTGTCATGTTTCAGGGGCTGGAGGCAGGAGCGCTCCTTAGGCACAGGGCCGCTAAGGGTGTCTTCCAGCCCAACCCCAGGCCGAATCCCTAGCCTCCACTCCCCTGGGAGAGTCTGGGCCTCTGAAGGTGCCAGTAACCTAGCGTGTCCATCTGTGTCCCCACTTGTCTCAGCCTTCAGTAACGAACATCAGTGAGTTCATCCTAAATGACATGCACATCTGCCTGGGACCTGATGGCTGTCCCATTGGTTTTTAATTTCTATTTTTGGTGCATGTGCAAAGGTGTGCGTGCATGTGTGCATGGAGGGGTAGAGGACAGCGTGGGTGGTGGTCATCAGAAATGCCACCTGCTTTATTAAAAAATATTTATTTGCAAACAGAGAGATGGAGAGAGGGAGGGAGGGCAGGTCAGAGCCTCCAGCCACTGCAAACGAACTCCAGATACACATACCACTTTGTGCATCTGGCTTTACATGGGAATCGAAGCCAGGTCATTAGGCTTTGCAGGCAAGCACTTTATCCACTGAGCCATCTCTCCAGCCACTAATTTTTGGGGCCTATCCAAGAGGCCTGGAGCTCACTAATTAGGCTAGACTGGCTGGTCAGAGAGTCGTAGAGATCTGCCTCTCTCCAAGACCTCAAGGCTGGGATTCCAAGAGTGCATCACTGCTCCAGGCATTTTCACAGGGGTTCTGGGAATCGAACTCAGGTCCTCGTGCTGGCAAGATGAGTATTTTACTGACTGGGCTATTTCCCTAACCACCTTGTTTGCGTTTAGATATTCACTTCTTTCTCCCGACACACTGCCACCATGACTGAGCTCCTGAGGCTCACAACTTGTTACTTCAGTCTAAGGCTTTCTACCTTCCCACCAGCACATACAGGACTGGACGACGCTGTATTGTACATGCTGGCCTGTGTTCTGTAAAACTCCCAGCCTCTGCCTGTCAGATGCCATAGCACCCCCCTTACTGAACCCACATTCTGACACCCAAAGATGTTTCCAGTCAGTGCCAAGTGTCCGTGTGGGATGGGGGGAGCTGCACTTGGCTTTGTTCCCAGGGATGTAAAGAGCATCTCTCTTCCTCTGTGTGGACATAGCTCGGTCTTTCTCTCCCATGAGCCTTGACTCACTATAGAACCTTTTCTCAGGATCCAAAGAAAGCAAAGACTGGGGCCAGGGCTGTAGCTCAGTTAATGAAGCAGGTAGTATGCTTGTCTAACATACATGAAGCCTTAAGTTCCATTCCCAGCACCACATAAACCAGACGTGCTGGTGCACACAGAACACCAGGGGTAGAAGCAGGAAGATCAGGAGTTCAAAGTCATCCTCAGCTACATAGTTCATTCAAGGCCAGCCTGGGCTGCATGAGACTGTCTTCCCAAAAAAAAAAAGAAAAGAAAAGAAAAGAAAAAAGGAGAGAGAAGGAAGGAGGGAAGAGAAAGGAAGAAAGGAAAGGAAAGAGGGCTGGGGAAATGGTTCAGTGGTTCAAGTCACTTGCTTGCAAAGCCTACAAGCTCAGGGTGCAATTCCCCAGTGCTCACATAAAGCCAGATGCCCAAAGTGGCACATTAGTCTGGAATTTGTCTGCAGCAGCTAGAGGCCCTGGTACACCCAATCTCATTTACTCTCTCCTTCTTTTCTCTTCTCTCTTTCTCTCTCGTAACTATTCTTGTTCTTTCTCTCATTAATAAATAAAAATATTTTTCAAAAGAAAAGAAAAAACTTGTAACTCATAATCTCAAGACAAGTTTCAGAGTTGAACTTCCTGGTCTCAGATGAATCTCTAAGAAAATGTCCTGATATGCCCTTTGCCTCTCTGCTTCCCTGCTGTCCATCACTTCTGATCACCTAGTGGGGGAAACTTCTCTCGTGGTCTTTGAGAGTGAAGTTTTTGGAGGCTGGAGAGATGGCTCCACAGCTAAGGCACTTGCCTGAAAAGCCTAAGAATCTTGGTTCAATTCCCCAGTATTCATGTAAAACCAGATGCAGAAGGTGGTGCATTCATCTGGAGTTTGTTTACAGGGGCTAGAGGCCCTGGTGTGCTATTCATTCTCTCCTCTCCTCCCCTCCTCCCCTCTCTCCTCTCTCTTTCTCTCTCAGATAAATAAAATATTTTTCACCCACCTCCTCAACAGATTGCTCACTTGCCCCTCACATCTGTAGAACTTGCCACAAAACCCTCTACCCCAACAGATTGCAAGTCCCCAGCTTCTTTCAGGGGGACACAGCACCGTAACCCCACTCTGAGCCCAGCCCCAGCCCCAGCCTCTCCCTTCTCCTTCCCTCTGGTCTGCTGCTACACCAACAGCCTGGGAAGGAGTCCCAGCCGGTCAGCTCTCCTGACACTTCATTCCCTCCCTGGGCTCTGTTGGCACACAAAAGAAGCCATCTTCCTTCATAAAGCAGTCACCTTGAAGAAGGTACCTGGGTGTTGGGCCTCTTAAATGTCCCCTCCACAATTGGATTGTCATAGATGAATTCCAGGAGCCATGATGGTGGATTACCTTTGAAAGATTGATCTAGCCAGCAGATGCAGCACTGATAGAAATCTCATCGTGGCCAGAAAAAAGGCAGGAAAATCCACCCCGAAAAGCTGCCTGCATTGTGTGGCTTTCGGCTCCTATTAGCTGGTGATTAATCTGTGCCTGGGGAAGAAGGAGGGAAGTGGAGGGGGAAGACAGGGACAGATGAGCCAGAGTGAACACTGAGCAGTGCCTAGCCTGCCAGGTGACCTAAGAGAACAGGGCTCCTAGTTGGGAGGAAGGGACGCCTAGATCATGAGGACATGCAAGTCCCTTTCTGAGGGACAAAGGTGCCAAGCAAAATGACAGCAGTTCTCAGTAACAACCATCAGCCAGGCATGGTGGTATAGTCCTGTAACCCCAGTACTCAGAAAGCTGAGGCAGGAGGATTGCCATGAGCCCAATGCCAGCCTGGGGTTCATAGTGAAACCTTGTCTCAAAAAAAAAAAAAAAAAAAAGCTCAGGAGATGGTTCAGTGGTTAAAGGAGCTTGCTTGCAAAGCCCGCCAGCCCAGGGCCTGGGTTCGACTCCCCAGCACCCACATGAAGGCAGATGTACATAAAGTGGTGCCTGTGTCTGGAGTGAATTTGCAATGGTAAGAGGCTCTGCATGCCCATCCTCTCCCTTTCTTAGATGAATAAAAATGTTTTTTTTTAAATATCATAGCTAGCACCAGGCATGGTGATGCACACCTTTAATCTCAGCACTTGGAGTCAGATGTAGGAAGATCACCGTGAATTCAAGGCCAGCCTGAGCTAATGTGAGACCCTACCTTGAAAAGTAAAAAAATAAATAAATAAAAATCACAGCCAGCCATCTTCTTTTCAAAAGCATTTTTTAAATTTTATAACACACAAGAAAGTAAATTAAGAATTTAAGGGCTGGAGAGATAGCTTTGTGGATAAGACACTTGTCTGTAAAGCCTAATGACCTGGGTTCAATTCCCAAGTACCCATGTAAAGCCAGATGCACACAGACATTTAAAGAAAAAAACCAAAGTTGCTTATAATTTTTCAGCCCAGGTGTAAGTGCAAAAACCATTTTGCTGTAAGTGGAATTCATTTGCAGTGGCACACTCATTCCCTCTCTCTCTCTCTCTCTCTCTCTCTCTCTCTCTCTCTCTCTCTCTCTCTCTCTCTCTCTCTCTCTCTCTCTCTCTCTCTCGCTCGCTCGCTCGCTCGCTCTCTCTGTCTCTCTCCCCCTCCCTCCCTTCCTCTCCTTGCAAATAAATTTTTAAAAAATTTAAAGAACTTAGCCAGGCATGGTGGCACACTTGGGAGGCAGAGGCAGGAGGATTGTCGTGAGTTCGAGGCCAGCCTGAGACTAAAATAGTGAATTCCAGGTCAGCCTGGGCTAGAGCGAGACCCTACCTCGAAAAACAAACAAAACTTAGATGTTTCTAAGAAACAGAACTGTAGAGGGCGGCCTAAGGCTCAGTTGATAGAGTGCTCACACCGAGCTCTGGGTTCAATACTCAACACTGTATAAGCCTGGGGACACATACCTGTAATCCCAGCACTCCGGAGGGAGAGGCAGGAAGAGCAGAAGTTTAAAGTCATCCTCAGCTACATCCTCCATGAGATTGTCAGAAAGAAGAAAAAGATCTGATTGTGGCAACGTGAGAAAGAAGGGGATAATTTCTTTTTTTAAATATTTTATTTATTCATTTTCAAGGGGAGAGAGAGAGAGAGAGAGAGAGAGAGAGAGAGAGAGAACACCAGGGCCACCACCTTGTGGGTCTGGTTTATGTGGGTCCTGGAGAATTGAACCCAGGGCCTTAGGCACTGGAGGCAAGTGCCTTAACTGCTGAGCCATCTCTCCAGCCCAGAAGGGGATAATTTCAAATTTGGTTTTGAGCTGCTGATTCTCAGAGTAAAACACACCTTTAGCACACAGACAGACACCCCTCAGAAACCAAAGATAGCCAAGAGATGGAAAGCTCTTCACTGTGCGCTGGAGGGCTCTTCACAGAGCCTCAGATGGGTAAATCCAGCCCCTTTCGAGGCACAGGCAGCTGGGTGATCTCCCAAAGGGACAAGCAGGACTTTCCTGGCATCTCCAGGGTGGGCAGGAGCTGGTGGGGGCAGCGAAGGCTGGCCGGGGCATGCTGGGTCCAAATTTGTCAGGGCTCAGGACTGTGGCTAAGCTAGTCCCTCTAACCCTCACTCTAAACTCAAGAGGAAGTCCCTGGAAAGTTGGAACCCAGAAACTGAGTGCATGTGTGTGTGCATGTATGTATGTATGTTTGTGTGAGTGTCTGGGGGTGGTAGGTGCGCCATAACTGCTGGGCTGAACATCATGGATATGCATCTTATCACCCCCCTCTTCTAGTGCCTGGTGCTACAACAGAGATGTTTCTAGAACTGGAAAGGTCACAGTGTTTCAGGTGCTCATACCTTATACCTATTCTTCATTCCACATTTAATTTTTTTCCCATTGTGTTATATCTGCTTACAAATGTGACCGATGCTTCAATTTGGAAAGTTAGGAAACACATAGACATTTTTTAAAATGAATGAAAAAAAACAGTTGCTCCTAATTTCTCAGTCCAGGAGTAAGTGCAAAAAACATTTTGCTATAATTTGTTCATTCTTCGTCTTTGTATTTATGCCACTTTAAAACTTTTTATTTATGTGTGTGTCAGAGAGAGAGAGAGAGAGAGAGAGAGAGAGAGAGAGAGAGAGAGAGAGAGAGCTCTCCAGGTCTCTTGCTGCTGAAAACAAGCATCCAACCAGCTTTACATGGATGACTGGGGAATTAAACCCAGGCTGGCAGGTTTTACAAGCAAGAGTCTTTACCCACCGAGCCATATGCTCAGCCCCTATGCCACCTTTTTCCATATTTCTATTCATGACTTTGGTTTTGGGAGATTGGTATTGGGGTTTCTTTGGTACAGGGTATTGTACCCAGGACCTTGAACATGCTAGGTAGGAACTGAGTTATATCCCCAGCCCTCAAATCATGGCTTCGGGGCTTTAGGGGGGAAGAGTTGTTTGTTTGGGGTGTTTGGGATACTGAGGGACTTTGAACCCAGGGTATGCTAAGCAGGTGCTGAGTTCTTTTCCCCAACCCTCAAATCATGACTTTAGTTTGGAGGGGTTCTTTGTTGTTTGGGGTGTTTTGGATACTAAGGATTGGACCTAAGATGTACTAAGCAAGTACTGGGTTATACCCCAACCCTCAAATTTGTTCACTTCACTTACTCCCAGTCATCAGATATTTGGGGAAGTAAGGAGCACCTTTCTAACATGCCTTCCTGTGGAGGGTCATGATTCATTTAACTGGCACCCTGTTGCCAGAAGCGGGAGGCAGCACAGCATAAACACGGCCAGACCTGGGTTTGAATCCCAGCTCTGCTCACTCACTGACTTAGTTTTATGACGTTGGACAAGTCCCTCAACCTCCAAGTGCCACCTGTAAAATAGAGTCTCAAATTCCTACGTCATGGGCTTACTAAAGAGTAGAAATATATGTGTAAAGTGCCTGGTGCTTTAATAGCCTGGTCACATATTATTTATTATTATTCAAATTGCTTCAATTTTCCACTGTAATAAATAATGCTTTAGGGAACATCTCCGTGCATAAATCTTTCTCTACAACCATGATTATTTCCTTAGGATAGATTCTTAGAAATGGAATTATGAGGCCAAGCAGCCTGCATATTTTTAGGTCTCCTGATACATAACCTCAAACTGTTTTGAAACCTTTAGCAGTATTTTAAAAAAAATCTTCCGTGTTTCGATAGAGAAAAGGTGATAGCCAATTGTTGTTTTGACTGGATGATTAATGAGACTATCTTCTGAAGTGATTATTAGCTACTTAGACTTACTATTCCAGAATTGTCGGCTTCCATCCACCCCCTCATTTTCTGTGAGTACCAGGGCCCCCAGAAGAGAGGCTGGCTGGGCACAATTAGTCCGCTCACTTCTTCATTTACCAAGTATGTGTTCAACATCTCCCCTGTGCCAAGAATCCTGCTGGATCCTGAGAGGGGAAGAGACAGACAGGAGCTCTCCCCAGGGAGCTGCAACCTAGCAGGGCAGACAGACACAAACAAATCATTAAACGTGGGGACAGCAGTGTGCATTGACAAATGTGCACAGGGCAGTGAGTGTGATCAAGGGCCTGGGACGACCACCACCAGTGCAGGTGCAAGCCCACCCTCATAGAACTTACCAGATTCAAGACCGGTACCAGGCTCCTCCCACCAGCCCCCTACAGGCTGCTGCGCAGGTCCCGGGCTGAATTTCAGAGCAGGGAAGCAGGTGACGTGGTGTCTTAGCAGCTGGTCTCTTACCCAACAGCTCTCTGGTATATTGTCTGTGCTGGCTCAGAAGCAGATGTCACATGTAAGAGACTCCGGCACGAATGTAGCTAATGGCAGAGCTGGTCTAGCACTTATGAAGTCCTGGGTTTGATCCCCAGCACTAGACAAGAGAGATTTACTACCTGAGAGGGAACATGGAGGGAACTAGGGTGCTGGCAGAGCTGTTGGCCTGATCCATGGGAGAAAGGGGTAAGAAAGGGGGTTGGGAGAGTCTGCAGCCCAGTTTATCATCTGGGAAAGTGTGACAAGCCAGGGACTTTTGTTTTGTGAGACAGGGTTTTATGTAGCCTGGACTGGCCTCCAACTTGATATATAGCTAAAGATGACCTTGAACTTCTTTTTTTTTTAAATTCAGGGTGGGGAGAGAGAGAAAGAATGGGCACCTAATGGCCTCTTTCCACTGCAAATGAATTTCAGACATATGTGCTTTATATGGGCTCTAGGGAACTGAACCTGTGTGTCAGGCTTTTCAAGCAAGCCCTTTTAACCACTGAGCAATCTCTGCAGCCCAACCTTAAACTTCTGACCCTCCTGCCTCCACCTCCCAACTGCTGGGGTTACAGGTGCACACCATCACACCTGGTTTATGTGGTGCTAACGATGAAACTTGGGGCTCCATACATGCTAGGCAAGCAGTCTGCCAACCGAGCAACATCCATAGCCCAAGTCTTGAAGCCAGAGGAGCTAGGTTTCCCAGGAGTGAACCCACCCTAGTATCCCTGCTGGGCAAGTCAGTTCAAAGAGGAAACACGGGGCTGGGAAGATGGCTAAGTGATTAAAAGCATTTGCTTGCCAAATCTGCTGGACTGGGTTCAATTTCCCAGCACCCACATAAAACCAGATGCAAAATAAATAAATAAAACTGGCCCAAGCATCTGCCATTGGTTCGCATCAGCAAGAGACCCTGGCGCATGCCCCCACCCCAACCCCCACAAACATAAATTAATATTTTTTTTAAAACCACGGCATCTGGAGCCATCAGTCATTTACACCCTAGTAGGAATCGGGAGATCTGAGCAGCACCTGCTCACATTCATCATCTCTTGATTATGAGTAGACATTGGGGGCAGCCAGAGGTTTCCCCCTCTGAAGGGTCATGCCAGGCAGCCCCTGCCTCCAGCCAAATAGTCTTGTCTGTGGCCTTGACCCATAGGGAGGAGAAGAGCTCGCTCTGTTAAAGAGCACCAGAATGAACAGGTAGGGGTGCTTTCCACTGTAGACATGGCTGACAGAGACGCCACTCCTGTCCTGAGGTCTTGTCTTAACTCCACCAATGCCCACCAAAAGCCTAAGAGACGGAGGGCCTCCGGTGTAATTGCTACCTTCCCAGGCTTGTCCCCACCTAGGTACCTGCCTTGAATGAGAAGTGGGTGAAGTTCCGAACCTCCTAATCTGTAAGGCAATGGGGTAGTCATGGCCCTCTGTGTCATTTTAATAATTTATTTGCAAGGGAGGGAGAGAGAAAATGCCAGGGCATCTAAGCCACTGCAAATGAATTCCAGATGCATGCCCCACCTTGTGCATCTGCCTTACATGGATACTAGGGAGTCGAACCCAGTCATTAGGCTTTTGGGCAAGTGCCATAACCATTGAGTCATCTCTCAAGCCCTCTGTTTAGTTTCATAAAAAGTGCATGTTTAAGGGATATAGTTCAGTTAGTACAGTGCTTAACCAGCATGCACAGAGCCCTATGTGCCCACTAACACCATATAAACCGGGTATGATGATGTCACCTGCAATCTCAATACTCAGGAGATTGGAGGCAGGGGTTCAGATCAGGAATTCAAGGTTATCCTTGCCTACATATCAAATTTGAGACCAGTTTAGGCCACATGAGACCCTGTCTTAGAAAGAAGAAAAAGAGGGAAAGAAAATGGGAAGGAGGAAGGGAGGAAGGAAGGGCAGGAGGAAAGGCATATTTGGGAGTCCAAAAGCCTGGGTTCTAATTGTGATCTCTCTTTGTTTGGCTTTAAGCACATCCCATGATCACTACTAGCCTGTTTCTAGGAACTATTGAGACAATGGACAGCCTTAGATCTTCTCATAGACACACAAGGCACAGAGTAATTTAACCCGAAAGGTTCTTTTGACTTGATGCCCCGAGCAGACCAGACGTGGGGTGGGCAGAATGGGGAACATGGTTGCAACTCTGACCAGACTGTCCACTCCACCTTTTCTCCCTGACTCAGCTGCCATCCAGTCACTGGAGCCTGTGCCTGCCAACCTGGCTGGTCTGGCCACTACTGCAATGAGTCCTGCCCTGCGGGCTACTACGGCGACGGCTGTCAGCTGCCTTGCGTCTGCCAGAATGGTGCTGACTGCCATAGCATCACGGGGGGCTGCACGTGTGCCCCAGGCTTTATGGTAAGTCAAAAGGAACTTCCCACAATCTCCCTTGATTCCCCTCCTCATTGGGCCAGATCACTGAACACCTGCTTATCAGGGATAAAGGATGGGCCTCTCTCCTCTGTACCCCTCAAAGATAGAGTCCATGACCTGAGAGACCCTGAAGCTATTCTCTGAGGGCTGGGGTTCATAACTGTAAAAGTGACAGAAGGAGAGGGTCTCTTCATTGTCCCCCCTGCAACTCTGACACACTGTCTTGCTTTGCCTTAGCCATCTTATCCACATGGTATTATTTCATATCACAGTAACCTGGTCCACACACGCAGGTTTGCTATCACACACGTTTCAGCTCAGCCTGGCTGCTTAGACTTATTGTTTTAAATGACTGCCTAAAATGAAGGAGCCTATGGACTCCCAGCTTATCCAGCCATTCTCTTACTGCTGAATATTAAGCCATTTCCCATGTCCATTGCCAAGGTTACAATGAATATCTTTGTACGAGAGGCTTCCTGCACCACCCCCATCGCCCATTGAATTATTCCCTTCGGGTGAATTCCCAGGTCAGTGGGCATGATATATTGATGGTCCTTGATGGACCATCACTGTCCTCAAGGGTTATATAAATTCTACACTGTCACCATTCATCTATGCCTATACCTAGTTCTGAGCAATTTTGGCTTGCGTGTGGTGGAGGGGGGGGGTGTTAGTCTTACTAATTATATAGGTAGAAAATGGCTCCTCTGAGTTGTTCTAATTTGCATGTCTCTGATTACTAGGGAGAGAAAATGTCTTCCCATGTGCTTGTTTATTTGTAATTCCTCATGAATTATGCTAGTCTTTATGAGGTCTGGTTCTGGGGAACTCAATGCTGGGAGTAGAATCCCATTCAAAGGCAGAGCATGCCCAGTGGGTCTGAGGACCCACATGCTCAGGGGTCCCCAGGGGGGCTCTAATGTTTTGCTGAGCTGGAAGAAATATTTGTGCATGGTCTGATGGCTCTGAAACCAGATGCAAGTCTCAGCCTGGCTATCCTGCCTGTCACCCATGTGGCCTTAGACCTGTGCTATAACCTCCCTTAGGTTCGGTTTCCTCCTCTGTGGAGTGGACACCCAGCTTACAAGGTTGCTTATTGGTGTAAAGAAGGAATTTGGGCCTGGATGTGGTCTGGGTTGAGCCACTGTGCTACCAGGAAGGAGAACCACTCATATACAAGTCCATTGTCAAGGGCTTGCCTGCTGATACCTTTTTCTGTGGGTGGGAGAGATGGAAGAGCATGTGTATGTATTCATGTGTGGCTCTGTGTGTGCATATGTGTGGAAACCAGGTCTAGTGTTGTTGCTCAGGCAATGTCCACCTTTTTTTTTTTTTATTTGAGACACGGACTGTCTTTGTCCTAGAACTTGACAAGTAGGCTAGACTGGCTGGCTAGTGAGCCCCAGAAATCTTCCCAGTGCTGGGATTACAAGTGTATGCTACCATGTCCAGATTTTTTTAAAAAAATATTTTATTATCGATTGATTGCAAAGAGGAGAGAGAATGAACAAGAATAGGCACTCCAGGGCTCAGTGGCACTGCAAATGAACTCCAGGCATATGCGCTACCTTGTGCATCTGGTTTTACGTGGGTACTGGGGAACTGAACCCAGGGCCTTAGGCACTGGAGGAAAGTGCTTTAACTGCTGAGCCATCTCTCCAGCCCAGCATCTCCTTTTTTTATTTTGTCCTGAACAGCCCATGGGATGGTGCCACGTCAATTCACCTAATCAAGATAATCTCACAGGCGTGCCCAGAGGCTAATTTAGTTAATCCCTCACCAGTGATTCTAGGGTTTGTCAAATGTGTAATATTAACTATCACAGCTACTTTGGGAGTTCCATGACTTTGAGCAAGTGGCTTCCCCTCCTTGGGGTCCCAGTTCCTTTATCTGAAAGTGGCCAGCGTGTAGGGGGAGATGGACCCACTGATTTCTGAGATAGAATCCATGGACACACCCATCTCGGGAGTGAGAGGAAATTGGAGCCTAGAGCCTCCTAGAGTGGGAGGCTAAGTTAAGGGTCATCATGGTCTGATGGCGACATTGTCCCGCTGAGAGTCCCCCTGTCTCCTTTACTCCCAGCTGCTATGATTAATCACTGGGAAATTAGGGCCCCAGGAAGACCAGGAGGTGAGCACCTGCTTGTCCGTGTGCTCACTGCCCCATCCAGAGCTCCACTAGTCTGGTGGTTAGGCCCCTGCTTCCCTCCCAGTCAGGATGCAAATGACTTCCTGTCCTTGAACTTTTGTGGGGCTGGTGTGAGAATCTTCTTACTGCACAGTCCTGCCGGTCTGGAGCTCCCAGCCAAGACAGATTTGTGAGCAGGCTGTCCTGGTGACACCCCACGAGTTCCCATCCGTCTCCTCCTGCTCAGCCTCATTATACCTGGAAAGGCTTTCCTGAGGTCCTGGCCGGTGTCAGGCTGGCCGCTAGAGGTGATGGCAGAACAGTCAATTGTTCCCAACCGGCATGACTCATTCCTTCGAGCCCCAGGCTCCAATAGGAAGGCCATTACTCTTGCCCTCAGCCCCAGCTTCTGAATGAATGTGACTTCCTGCAATTAGCCGGTTTAGTAATGTGGGGGATGGGGCAATCAATCCACTAAACTGACTGAGGATCTCCCGCAAAGCATCCCGCAGTCAGTAATAATTAGCAACGCCTTTGTCTGTTGGTTGATTTGTGACTTTATATACCTGCTTGCTTCCTGAAAGGTTTCAGGACAGGGAATTAGTGAGAGACTAATTATAAAAGCCTGTTTCTGGGTATTGGATTCCTTCATCCGAGGCTCAGTAACGGTAGACATGCTGCTTCAGCTTGTTGGGCCTCAGTTTCCCTTTCTGTATGATGGGAGGAGTCAATCAGCTTTGCCTACTGTTTGATGTGAGACACTAGTGCAGTCTTGGGTGTTAGGTGGGGTCTCAACAGTCCCCTCCCTAACAAGTGCTCTGGACAGAGAACGTAGGGTCAGCTTTCCTAACCTCTGGGAGCTGTGAGGGGTCTTGGGCTGGACATATGCATGAATAGTGCTAATGAGGGGTATGGAGTCTCCCCTCACCTCTCCCCTCCCCCTCCCCCCACACTGACTCAGGGACTTACTCTCCAGGTTGTCCTACCCCATGAGGAAACGGGGATATGGGGCAAAAGCAGGCCCTACTTGGCACACTCAGGGTCGTGAACCCAACGTTCTCTCCTTTCTTCCAAAGACATGGGTGTTAATACCTAGTTAATACCTAGATGGGTTTACTAGGCAGCATACCTAGTATTTATATGGGTGCCAAGGACTTGGAGTCAGCTGGGAGTGTAACAAAGCTCAAGGGACTCATGCTCCAACCATAATCATATTCCTGGAGCTGGAGGGTGAATCAGTGGGTAAAGTGCTTCTCACACAAGTGTGAGGACCCAAGTTCAGCACCCAGCACCCATATAAATACTAGGTATAGAGCCTAGTAAACCCAGTGCTCAGGAGGGGGAGACAGGAGAATCCCCAGGGCAATCTAATTAACTAGACTAGCTGAATTGGTGAGCTCTGTGTCACCAATTATGAGAGACCCTGTTTCAAAAAATAAGATGCAGGGCTGGAGAGATGGCTCAGCAGTTAAGGCACTTGCCTGCAAAGCCTAAGGACCCAAGTTTGATTCCCCATATAAAGCCAGATGCGCAAAGTGGTGCACGTGTCTGGAGTTCATTTGCAGTTGCACGAGGCCCTGGTGCACCCATATTCATTCTCTTTCACTCTCTCACATAAATATTTTTTTAAAAATAAGATTGATAGCAATCAAGGAAGACATCCAATTTAAGCCTCTGACCTCCATATACATGTGCACACATACATATACATGCAAAAAATAATAATCCACTAGCAGGGCACACTTATTATGTCCTTGCTATGGGCATCATTTGCTGTACGCCTCACAAGAGCCCTGAAGAGGGACACTTCGACTTTCCTCCACTTGCAGAGGAGGATCTGAAGTTCAAGCAGGGTAGGGGACTTGCCCAGAATTAGGAAGCAGGGGTATTGGGAGCCATTGAATGCCCTGGGGTTAATGAGCTTTGATTAATGGGTCGTTGTAGAACCACACATAGCAGAGTTCAAATCCCAGCTTCCTACCCCTTGCCTGCGGCAAGTCCCTTTCCTGCCTAAGCCTGAATGTATCTTCATCATGGATGAAGGGAACTGTGTGGTGGGTGTGGGAAGCTTCCTATAGAAAGTTCACAGCTCAGTGCCTGAAACACACTAGACACATGACAGGATGATAATAAATTGCAAGGTCATTGGGAAACACCGCATCCACCCCCCCCCCAAGCCCAGCACACACAGGACCCCAAGAGGGTGTCAGGGTGAGCTGCATTCAGGGATTCTTCTTGTTGCTGTTTTTTGAAGTGGGGAGGATCTCACTCTAGCCCAAGCTGACCTAGAATTTGCTAAGTAGTCTGAAGGTGGCCTTGAACTCACAGTGATCCTCCTGCCTCTGCCTCCCAAGTGCTGGGATTAAAGGTATGCGACACCACACCTGGCTCATTCAGGGATTTTTGGAGCAGAGCCAGGAACACACAGAACTGCTGGTCCAGGCAGGCCCTGCCCAGCACATGTGGACCACCAAGAGGTCACTGTCAGCATGTGGGAAGACAGATGAGGTTGCAGGTAGGAAAAACGGTGGGCATTTGGGCTGGAGAGATGGCTTAATGGTTAAAGGTGCTTGTTTGTAAAGACTGATGGCCTGGATTTGAGTCCCCAATACCCATGTAAAATTAGATGCACCAAGAGTTCATCTGTAGTGGCAATAGGCTCTGGTACATTTATTCTCTCTCTCTCTCTCTATCTCTCTTTCTCTTTCTCTCTCTCTCTCATCTCAAGTAAATAAAAATATTTTTCAAGGTAGGCATTTTACATGGAAGCCTCAAAAAAAGCATCACTTAAAGCATCCATTGGTGAATGGCAGGAGGACTCTCCAGTGCCCGGAAAGTACTAAGCTGAAGGCAAGAAAGAAACCACGTTCATGGTTCTGGTTCTGCTCATTTTCAGAACAGGAATAAAATTCTCTGCCCAACGGAAACCATGATGTGGGCACCAATCACCCCAGTGAGAGGGCTTCCAATCCCAAGGGGTAGTGGTGTTACCGGATCTTGGACAGCACCACAAGGGGGGGGGGGAGAGAGAGAAGAGAAAATAGGCATGCCAGGGCCTCTTGCCACTACAACTGAACTCCAGATGCATGTGCCACTTTGTGCATCTGGCTTTACATGGGTACTGGGGAATTGAACCTGAGCCAGAAAGCTTTACAAGCAAACACTTTAACCACTGAGCCATCTTCCTGGCTCTCTACCGACATCTTGCTCAGTTTTACATAAGCACTCCTCTCTGAAGAACTCATCCTCTCTCCCCCTCTGTATTCCTAGCATGTGGCTCTTACTCAGTCTTCCTCCCTGAGAACAAAGGACCCCTCTCCCTTTACCCTTGAACCGCCTTAACACACCCCAGCCATGCCTACCACAAGAACACCTTTCTTCGTGAACTCTCTGTGGTGAATGAAATCCTCCTGAAGAGCAACACCATTTAAGGAGATGCTTCCAGAATGATATCAGGGCATTTCCCAAAAGGCCTTGCTGGTAGAACTGAAGACTTGAATCCATCCATGGGCCTCTCTGAGGTTTAAATAGTGACCTGCAACCTGCTGTCCTTTGGCACCACCTCTGGTCACCTTGAGCAATGACAGATGGTCACACCTTATGCAGTGCTGGGGTTATGTGAAGACCCTGGAGCCAGACACCCTGCCCTCAAACACCAGCTTTGTCTCTGCTTCTGTGTGTGTGTGTGTGTGTGTGTGTGTGTGTGTGGCAGGTGTTTGGATGTGTAGTGTATGTGCAGATGCCCACACATGCAAAAGTCAGAGGAGGACATCAGGTGACCTCCTCTGTCGCTCTTCCGCCTTGTGTCCCTGAGATAGATTCTCCCACTGAACTTGGGGCTGTCATTTTTCAGTTAGACTGACCAACCAGGGAGCCCCAAAATCCTCCTCTTTCCGGCCCCTCAGTGCATGCATGGTCATATGAGTCCGGCTTCTTACAAGGGTGCTGGGTGTGGGGGTTGAGGATTTAGCTCAATGGATGAGTGCTTGCCTAGCAAACACAAGGCCCTGGGTTCGGCCCTCAGCACCGCAAAAAAAAAAAAAAAAAAAAAAAAAAAGGTGTGCACAAGGGTGCTGGGTGTCAAACTCAGGTCCTTAAGTTTGCCCAGTTTTCCTGCCCCCTGTGCCATATTCCTGCCCCTGCTGCTGCTTAGTGTTGTGTGGCCTTAGGTAGGTTATCACCTCTCTGTGCCCTTGTTTTGTTATGTGTACAAAGGAAATCATCAACCCGTGGGATTATTGGGCTGGTTAATTAGTCCGTGCAAAGAACTTAGAACGTCCATCAGTATCACCACCTTCCAACAAGTGTTCACCACTATGACTTTACGTCCTACTAGAAGAGGCTGAGTGGCCCCAGCCTGAGGGCCTGTCTGGGGCACAGATGGAGAGGGAATGAGAGGAGAGGAGCTGGAGATTCCTTCTGGATGGGAGCTGCAGAGCCTTCAGGGCTCCCAGAACAGCCCAGAATGGACAATAGATTTTCCCTGGCATGGGGGTGGGGTGCAAGTTTAATTTCACAACCCATGTGCTCGTGCTCCACTCTTTCATTAATGCCCCACCTGGGCAGCAGCCTGACAGAGTCGGCTGTGCGGCTCTAGAACTAATTGCCACCACAGTACCTGCAGAGCGCAGCTTGACAGGTCACAGCCAGCCTGTGAAGACTCCATTTGCGGGTCCCCTCCCACTGCCTCCTCCCAGCACGGAGCCCACAGAACTGGAAGATAAGGGGCCGCTTCAGCCTTCCCTCAGCTCTGGCCGTAATGGGGACAGAGAGTTCAGCAGGCAGAGCAGAGAGGCCCGGTGTCCCCTCCCGCAGGACTCTAGGCCCATATTTCTCCCTGGGATGACAGCATTTCTATTACCTTAAAGGGCTCATCTATTCATGCTGCAATTTTTTGAAGCCCTGTCTGCCATTATTGAACCTTGCACGCCGGTGAGGGGAGCGAACACTCCATCACCCAAATGAACAAACTCCTGCATTTGTCTCCGCTTCCTTGCGCCATCTGTCTGTGGTCATATGCAAACCTCAGCTGCTTTGGCCAGGGAAGGCAGGAGGGGATGAGAGTTAAGAAACGTCAGATCAGTGGGGGAGCGATTGGATTTCCTCCACATGAGGTTTCCTGGAGTCCTCTAAAGACCTCATGGCTCCTCCGGCCTCCCCAGGCGGGTACAATGTGTGTCTGCATCCTGGGCGGCTCCTGAGCTGGAACCAAGGCCTGAGGGCAGGTGCAGCCAGGGGAAAAATGCAAGCTGAAAAAGACAGCCAGGGGACATATGTGATGTGTGTGTCCATTGCCTGTTGGAACTGTTTTCTTCTTCGCTGGACCGAAGTTGATAAACTCTTGGCCCTAAGAACCAAAAAGCAGCTTGTCTTCCCCTGCCCTCTGCCACTGACTGATTTCCTAATTATTACAGTGAAAGGATTTCCTGAAGGCAGTGCTGGGCACGAGGAATTGACCCTCTAGCTACCATGCTCATGTGAACAGAAAGCAAGACGGTGCCAAGGTTTAGAAACAGCCCAAGAATATAAACACACACACTCACACTCCAATACTCAAAGCCCAGTACCACTGTCACCTGCCATGTGGCCTTGGTGAGTTACTTAGACAAGTCAAGACTCAGTTTCTCATCTATAAAATAAGCTTCGGTTGCAGTTCTGTTGGTAGCGTGCTTGCCCAGCATGCACAAAGCCCTGAGTTTGGTCCCCAACCTCACATGAACTGGGCATAGTGGTATACAACTGTAATCCTAGCACTTGGGAGGTAGAAGAAGCAGAAGGTTCAGGAATTCAAGGTCATCCTTGGCTACATAAGGAGTCATAGAGTAATGAAGGCTATGTGAAACCTCTGTGTGTGTGTGTGTGTGTGTGTGTTTTAAGTGAAGCTGGAGAGATGGATCAGTAGTTAAGGACACTTGCTGGCAAAGCCTGAAGTCAGATTCCTCAGTACGCACATATAGCCAGATGTATAAAGTGTATGCATTTGAAATTTGTTTGCAGTGGCAAGAGGTCCAGGCATGCCCATTCTCTTTCTCTCTCTCTCTCTCTCTCTCTCTCTCATCATCATCATCATCATCATCACCATTCTTTCTCTCTTGTTCTGCTTGCAAATAAATCTTTAAAAGCCACCCCAAGCCAGGCATGGGTGATGCACGCCTTTAATCCCAGCACTCGGGAGGCAGAGATAGGAGGATTGCCCTGAGTTTAAGGCCACCCTGAGACTACAGAGTGAATTCCAGGTCAGCCTGGGCCAGAGTGAGACCCTACCTTGAAAAAAAAAAAAGCCACCCCAAATCATCTGTAAAACAAGGGATTGTTATGGTACTATGTTATAATGTGATCCTTAGGATTAAATGAGGTAAAATATATAGTGTTTAGAACAAGCCCCTTGTGTAGAAGACACTCAAAAAAATGTTAAGATACACCATATGACTATATAGGGAAGACACAGCATTAAACTGGGGTCAGACAAGCCTGGGTTGGAAGCCCAAGCCTGTCCCTCAGTGTCTGTGTGACCTTAAGCAATGTATTCAGCCTCTTGCATCCCCAGCTGCTTTCTCTACAGCGGGTGAGAGATGCCAGCCCAGCGGAGGATGTGGCACACTGAATGGATCACGGCATAGCCCACCGTGAAGTGTTGAGCATTGATCTTTGCAAGGATAGAGTTGGAAGAACACCCTATGCTTCTCTGGTACACCCTCTCATTTTACAGGGGAAGAAACTGAGAAGGAAAATGACTTGTCTCAGGCGTCATACAACAAAAAATAGCAGACCTGGCAGGGGTGTGGTGGCACACGCCTTTAATCCCAGCACTCAGGAGGCAGAGGTAGAAGGAGCTCTGTGAGTTCAAGGCGAGCCTTGGGACTACTGAGAGCGAGACCCAACCACAAAAAAAAAACAAAAACAAAGCAACAACAACAAAGCAGCAGATCTGGAATCTACCAGAGGTGACAGCACCTAGTTTAATTAGTTTAAAGCTCCTTCCACTTTCACCTACCTGTTGGGAGTCTGTTGTCCCCAAAATAGACAGCTACTGATTTTTTTTTTCCTGGGCAGGAGGGACAGTAGTAGGGATGCAAGGGGCAATGTGTACCAGGAAGTTAAATCATGTTGGCAATTAATCCACAAAGCAAAGTAGAGAAAATTGGCTTTATGTCACTAAGGCTGAATACCACTTCCCCTCCAGGACCTCGTGGTTTGTGGCTTCATTAGGGAAAATGCTGACTCCTGTCTTCGCATCGCACACCGCTCCCTTCCCGTAGAGCCTCTGATGCTCTTTTATCAGCGCCCTTGTCACTGGGGCCTTGGCCCGGTGCTACACTCTGCTGGCAGCAGGAACCTCAGGGTAGGTCCCAGGCACTTGGTGTACCCAGGTTTCATTTTTGCTCAAATCTCTGGCCTAGATGAAGATGCTTCTGTCAAAGGCCAGGGCCTGGGTCTTAGCCCCAGATTCCAAGGGTGGATGGGGTCACTAGCTGAGGAGGCACTCTGGCAGGACGACAGGAAGTGGACAGCTGTTAGTAGTGTCCATGGTCTGGACCAGGTTCTTGGTGTGTTGTTCCAAGAATTTAAAAAAGCATACAGAGGGCTGGTGAGATGGCTCAGTGGTTAAGGTGATTGCCTATAAAGTCTAAAGACCCAGATTTGACTCCCCAGTACCCATAGAAAGCCAGACACACAAAGTGGCACATGTGTCGGGAGTTTGCAGTGCCCATTCTTTCCCTCCCTCCCTCCCTGTCTTTTTCTCTCTCTCTCCCTGATTGCAAATAATTTTTTTTTGATTTTTTGAGGTAGTGTCTCCCTCTAGTCCAGGCTGACCTGGAATTCACTCTGTAGTCTCAGGGTGGCCTTGAACTCATGGCGATCCTCCTACCTCTGCCTCCCGAGTGCTGGGATTAAAGGCGTGCGCCACCGCACCCGACCTAAAAAAAATTTTTAAAGCATACAGAAGGACTGGAGAGATGACTAATTGTCTAAAGGCTTTTGCTTATAAAGCCTGATGGCCTGGGTTCAATTCCCCAGTACCTACGTGAAGCTAGATGCACCAAGTGTCCCGTGCAGCTGAAGTTCATTTGCAGTGGCAGAAGGCCCTGGTGTGCCCATACCCTCTCTTTTCTGTCTACCTCTCCTCTCTCTGTCTGTCTGTCTGTCTCTCTCTCTATTCTCTCTAATAAATAAATAAATAAATTTTTTTGAGGTAGGGTTTCGTTCTGGCCCAGGATGACCTGGCACTCACTATGTAGTCCCAGGCTGGCCTCAAACTCACAGCAAACCTCCTACCTCTGCCTCCCATGTGGCCAATAATTTTTTTTTAAAAAAAGCACACAGAACCAGCAAAGCAGAGAGAAGTTTCATTAGGAATTAAATGGAAGTACAAGCCAGATACACTCCTAGGGAGGGGAGGGAAGCTCCCTGAGTCTGGAGTACTTAAGCGCATCTGTTATTGCTCTGGGCTTTTTTATGGGTCTGGAAGGAGGAGCTGGTTGTTGGGGGTGGGTGGTGGGTGGGTTTCTGCTTTGATTGACAGGCTTTTGAGGTACATAAGCCTTTGTGCACTGGGCATGTCATTGCCCATGATTCATTTGCTCTGAATCACACGTTTGCTCAATCATGCATAGGCATAAGATAGTAAATAGGAGATTTTTTCTCTTGAAAAGTTCACACAGAGGACACAAGTTTGCCTTACTGAGCATGTGTCCCAAGCAAGTGCAGGCTGCATTGGGCCCCCTGCTCTAGTTTCCTGGATGTGTTTGAAATGACACTAACCACACAAGGAAGTTACTGAGGGTTGCTAGGAAGCTGCAGGTTAAAGTGACCAGTTGCTTTGTTTAGAGAGAGGTGTCCCTGCGGCTTGATGCAGCGACAGCCCCCAGTTGCTAAATGCTTTGTTGGGAAAGCGGGGTGTGTGTCGCTCAAGCTGGACGCTTAGGTTACTAAGCTCTGCCTGTCTCAGGGCTGCTCCCATGGGGAATGTGGTGGCCCCACAAGAAGAGACTGAGGCTCAGGGAGGCATCCCTCATTCATAAGTAGGCTGAACCTGTCACTGTTTGAACTCAGAGCCTGATGTTTAGCCTCCAATAATCAGAACTGCCCAGAGAGGAGAGAGCTAGGGACACCCAAGTTCCATCCTAGCTCTGCTAGAAACCCTCCCGGGCCGTTTCCTGGGAGAGGAACAGCCTGGCAGACACCTCAGCTGGAGCCCAGGTGACCTCCCACCTCTGTGACTCCTGGGAAGTAGACCGGGCATCACTTCGGTGACACTTTATGGCTTATCAACTCTGTGCCACTCTGCCTGCTTGTCCTCCTAGCTGCCCTGTGAACCCAGCAAGACACCTGAATCTTACTCTCAAAACAGACTTGGGCAGCTAGGATGCCAGGCTCGGAGCTCCATAGCTCCTGAGGACAATGCCAGCCAGGATTCTGTTCTGGACAGTGGCCCTGGCTCTGCCCCACTCGCTGCTGGACTTGGCCCAGGTCACTTCACTATTCTGTATGTTAACTTCATCTTCCACAGAGCAAGGTTACAAATCCCGACCCGTTCTCCCAGGGCTGGCATGAAACTCAGAGGTAGCCAGAGTTGAGAAGGACTGGGGGAAGCTGGCAGCGGGGACACAGCCTGCAGACCTGAACCCGTGTGTGACATAGAACAACCAGCAATCTGTCTGCAATGTCCTTGAGCTCCAGCACCCCCCCATCCTGCCATTTCTCTCTAGTCATAATCACTAGTAATCCCATTTGCAAGAGTAATTACCGCTCCCCTCCCTCCCTGAAAGGGATTCCTGCCAGAAGGTGTGATTATGTGCAGAAAATGAGAGATGCTATAGGAAAGAAAGGTTATGAATAAATCACACAGAGGGGCCGGGCGTGGTGGCGCCCACCTTTAATCCCAGCACTTGGGAGGCAGAGGGAGGAGGATTGCCATGAATTTGAGGCCAGCCTGGGCTAGAGCAAGACCCTACCTCAAAAACAACAACAAAATACATCAAGGCAGGACTAGAGAGAAAACTAAAGATGGAGCTGAGCATGGTAGCCTGTTGCCTATAATCCCAGCACACAGAGGCTGAGGCAGAGGGATTGTGGAAAAGTTAGAGGCCAGCCTGGGTTAGTGAGTTCAAGGCTAGCCTGGGCTGCAGAGTAAAACTCCATCTCATAAAATAAAATAGGGGCTGGGGATGTAGCTCGGTTGATAGAATGCCTCAAATTTGATCCCCTGGATTACACAGACCTGGCATGGTATAATCATGTAATCCCAGCACTGCCTCCAGAGGTAGAGGCAGGAGGATCAGAAAGAAGTTCAAGGTCATTCTCAGCTATCCTTCTATCTCTAGCCTTCACCTCTCTATGTAGCTGTTGGAGGGTTCCAAAGCCCTTGTCATGTGTCCACAGTGGGCACACCCATAGTGGCCCCCTCCCCGTGTTCCTAGGAGGAGGCCTTCGCCAGGCCCGGGGTTAGGGACCACAGAGGGCTGACTTTGGAAGCACATGCCAGGTATGAGTCAGGGAGCTCAGGGTGTCTGTTCCCTTGCTCCACTGCTTGTACTAACACAACACACACACACAATTAAAAGTAAAGGTTTTTAAAAATGCCAAGGGTTTTGTTGTGTTTTTCTGGGTAGCCTCAAACTCTGAGGATGACCTTGAACTTCTGATGACAGGGTGCACTAGGTTTAGATGGTTCTGGGAATCAAACCCAGAGCTTCAGGCATTCTAGGCAAGCATTCTGCCAACTGGACAACATGCCCAGCCCTCAAATTCCAAGGATAAAACAAACAAAAAAACATGCTAAGGATATGATGAACGCTTGGAGAATGGTTAAAGCTATTTGCTCTTCGGTATTTGCTTGGGAGTCCTGGAAGGCTCAAGCCCAGCCCTTAAAGAGAGCCTTATTCTCCAAGAAAGCAGATTCCAGGCGGTCTGCAAGCAGTGATTGGACCCCCAGTGGCTGGAAGCAGCCCCAGTCTCTTGCGGAATAGAGCCCAAAGTCTGTGACCAGGGCTCAGCTGAGGAGCAGGGAGAGGGAGAGGGAGAGGCCTGGAAGTCCCTTCTGCCCATCGAAGGATCAAGGCAGCACTGGGATCGTCAGCAGCACCATAACACCTTCTGAGCATGTGCAGTATCATTACTCTTTTTTTTTTTTTTTTTTTTTGCTTTTCGAGGTAGAGTCTCGCTCTAGCCCAGGCTGACCTGGAACTCATAGTGTCATCCCAGGCTGGCCTCAAACCTCGAACTCACATCATCCTCCTACCTCTGCCTCCCAGGGCTGAGATTAAAGGTGTGCGCCATGCGGGGCCTCATGGTTCCCACTGCCTGTATTTTCACACTCTGGTTGGGGGTGGGGAGGGAGGAGCCAGCAGTGGCCATCTTCCTCACTCTCTAGCCCTCTGCTTCCCATGCTTACCTAGAACGTCTCTTCCCCTGCGTGCACCTGCTGTCAATCTTGGCTTTATCAGCAGCACACTAATGAGGTCTGGTGAGATTTGCTGTGTTTGAGAGAGGCTCTCCACAAAGGTTTTCATTCAGGCTGTTCTCTTTGCCTTGGGGGCCATGAGTCACTTTTTCCTTGGGAAAAAAAAAATCACAAATGAAGTTCCCACCTTGCATATTGCTGTCCATCTCAGCCCTCAGAGCTGGGAGTGTCTGAGAAAGGGGGCCAGAGGGGGACACAGCTGGGGACGTAACTCAGCAGTTAAAGGTTCTTGCTTGCAAAGCCTACCAGCCAGGGTTCAATCCCCCCAATGTGCATGTGAAGCCAGAGACATAAAGTGGCTCATGCATCTAGAGTTTGTTTGCAGCAGCTAGAACGCCCATATTCCTTCCTTCTCTCTCTCCCTCGCTTTCTTTCTCTCTCAAATAATATTTAAAAAATAAAAATAGTGTATAAGGACCAAAACCCCAAATTTATCCTTTGACCTCTGCATCCACATTATGACACACTCACACATATTCACATACATACAAATAAAATTGTTTTAAATTTATTTTGTATTATTAATATAAAAGTCTTTTTTTAAAAATATTTTTATTCAAGAGAGACAGATAGAGAAAGAGTATGGGTACACCAGGCCTTCTGCCACTGCAAACAAACTCCAGTAGGCTTTACAAGCAAGGACCTTTAACCACTGAGCCATCTCCTTAGCCCTTTAAAAACGTTTTTTTGTTTTTCCAAGGTAGGGTCTCACTCTAGTGCAGGCTGACCTGGAACGTAATCTGTAAGTCCCAGGCTGGCCTCAAATTCACAGAGATCCTTCTACCTTTGCTTCCAAGTGCTGGGATTAAAGGAGTACACCACCCACCACCATACCTGGCCATATATATATTGTGAATAGAGAGAGAGAATGAGACCGAGAAACAGTACAGGTGCACCAGGGCCTCCGGCCACTGCAAATGAACTCCAGGTGTATATGCCACTTTGTGCTTCTGGATTTACATGGTGTATTAGTCAGGGTTCTCCAGAGGAAACTGAGTTGATAGAATGGATTATAGTAGAAGGGAATTTATTGGGGAATCAAACCCAGGTCATTGTGTTAAGTGTCAATGGATCCATGGTAGGGACCTCTGCTCTGCAGAAGGGAAAGAGCACAATATTGAAGGATACGTGGAAGGGACAGCTGGAAGGAACAGCAGGTCACATCCAGTCTGCTGTGATGGTCAGCGAGACCCTGGGCTGTTGTAGACAGTAACCACGGTGGGATGGATGGATGGATGGAGGAAGGAGGAAGGGAGGCAAGTGACTCAAGGCCCGGAGCCTTTCTTTCCAGAACCATCCGACCTCCTCCTCTTCCAACAAAAGCACATATGAGCCAGGGCAGTTCAGCCCCGAGATCCCCTTTGCTCAGCTCTGATAGGTGCACACCACTCCCTTAGCCTGGGGATGGAGAGCCCAGTTCATATAGCTTCCCAGAGGCAGAATATATTTAAGAGGACCAGGGCATGAACTTCCACAGTTGCTTTCTTCTTGGTATGAGAAAGGGTCACACCCCCTCCATCCACCTCCTTTCCACATCCCAAAGCCCTCATTAACCTCTTGCTCATTGAAAGAAAAGCCGATGAGCAATGTAAGAAGCCCAGCTGTTGATTAATTTCCCACACAGAGCCACATAACAAAGCAGGGGTGAAAAATTCAATAAACAACACTTGAAACAGATTTAACAGAACACAGAAGCGATTGTGCATCCAGGGCTGGGCCTTCGAGGATGCCCGGTATGGGGAGGCAGGTGGAAGACGAGGCCATGTACCTGTCTGGACGGAGAAGCAGCTAGTTCAGATCTGGTTCTAGGTGTTAACAGCCAATGCTGTATCTATAATTAATAGGCCTTGGGAGGGTCGCCATGAGTTTGAGGCCAGCTTGGGTTACAGAGTGAGTTCCAAGTAGCCTGAGCCAGAGTGAGAGCCTACCTTAAAAAAATTTTAAAGGGGGTTTCTGGGACAACCTCATAGTATCTTATTGGCTTGAAGCTCACCAATTAGACTAAACTAGCTGCCAATAAACTCCAAAAATCCACCCACCTTCACCTCCCCAGCACTGGGATCTCAGGTGTGTATACTAGACATTGAACAAGGTCCTCACGTGTACAAGGTAAGCACTTTATCAACTGAGCTATTTTCCAGCCCCCTAATTTTGTCTGTTTGTGGCTATTGAGACTGGGGTGGGTTCCTGAGGAACACTGGGTAGCATTACAGGCCCTGTCATGGTTTGATCCAGGTGTCCCCCACAAATAAATGAATGTGTTCTGAGTAATCAATCCTTAGCTGATGGCAGTTTGGATTTTACAACCTCAATGGAGCTGTGTTGTTGGGAGTGGGCTTTTGGGGGTTATAAGCCAGCTTCCCCTTGCCAGTGTTTGGCATACCTCCCTGCCATTGTTTGCAGTGCTGTGGCGGAGGTGATGTCCAGCCCTCTGCTCATGTCATCATTTTCCCTGCCAGGATGGAGTCTCCCCTCGAGTCCCTAAGCCAAATAAACCCATTCCTCCACAAGCCCCTTTTGTTTGGGTTCTTTCTGCGCAGCAACTAGGGAGCTGACCGCAACAGGCCCATAAAATAAGAACATAGGCCAGAAGGTCAAAGGAATTCTTACTGTTCTAGGTCACAGGGAGTTAAGACAATATGTTTTTACTGCAAACAAGATTGTAATCTTGTTTGTGAAATTCTCAGAAAGTTACTGGTTATCAGCTGGGAGAATAAGGTTAAACTCAAAGGTCGTAAACAGGCATGGTCTGTTGCTATTTTAACATTCTTAATTTGTTTTCTTTTGTTTTTGAGGCGGGGTCTAACTCTTTCCCAGGCTTACCTCCAACTCATGGGAATCCTAGACATGAGCTATCGCACCAGGCTTAGTTGTGGGGGTCTTTTTGTTGGTGTTTGGTTTAGTTTTGCTTCTTTGAAATATCTATAAAAAGAATATTGCTTCTGTGCAAGCGAATTTTATTAATTGTGCTGAAATTCTTTTTTAAAGGATTTTTAATTTTTTTCTTTATTAAGCAGAGATATATGAGAGAGAGAGAGAGAGAGAGAGAGAGAGAGAGAGAGAGAGCCGCACCAGGGCCACCACCTTGTGGGTCTGGCTTATGTGGGTACTGGGGAATTGAACTTGGGGCCTTAGGTACTGGAGGCAAGTGCCTTAACCACTAAGCCATCTCTCCAGCCCTGTGCTGAAATTCTTGACACTTAGCTGGTGAGAGACTCCACCATTCTTCAGGGTAAGGGGCTCCTTGCCCATGCCATGTTCCTTTAACTTCCCCTGTGTGTCTTTTTGTTTTTCCTTTTTTAAAACTTGCTATGTAGACCCAGCTGACCTCAAATTTACAACAGTCCTCCTGCCTCTGTCTGTGTGGTGCTGGGATTGCAGGCATGCCCCACCACACCTGGTAATTTGCCTTGTCTTTCTTCCTGGCCCAGTGTTACCACGTCTGGGCTCTTGGCACATTCAATTGAAACAGGGGCCAGCAGACTTGAGTTCCAAGGCTATCTCTGCCTTGCATTGACTGTGTGACTTGGTCTCATTCGTGAAGCCAGGTGACTGGACAGGTGGCTCCTACCATCCCTCCGCGTTCTGCCATTATGGGTTGTCTCCCCACCTTCAGGAGAGGTGGGTGACCAGTCCCAGGTCATATGTTAGCAGAGTAGGTGGCCACTCAGCTAGTGTGATTTTAGAAGCCCAGGGCACCCTCACATCCTGAGCTACCTTCTTACCATCCCTCATTCCCTCTGGGCTAGCCCCCCACCATAAAGCAGCAAGATGTTTCCCAAAGGGGCTGCAGAGGTCAAGCCACTAGGGGTCTCTAGCTACACAGCCATAGAGGCTACAGGCGGCTTCCACAACCAGTTCTCAACACTCCCAAGACCTTGGCAATCCAAGTTGCTTATTTTGCCTTTTTGTTTGTTTGCTTGGTTATTTGGGGAGTTTTGTTTGTTTTTTTGAGGTAGGGTCTCACTTTAACATAGGCTGACCTGGAATTCATTATGTAGTCTCAGGCTGGTTTTGAACTCAAGGCCATCCTCCTACCTCTGCCTCCCGGGTGCTGGGATTATAAGTGTGTGGTGTGGCACAATGCCCAGATATATTTTATTTTTATAAAAATATATTTAATTACTTATAAGCAGAGAGAGATACAGAGAAGAGAAACAGAGAGAGAACGGGCACGTGGGGCTGCCAGAGGACACAAACAAACTCCAGATGCATGCGCCACTGTGTATCTGGCTTTACATGGGCTTCTGCTTGGTTATTTTTGTTTTTGAGACAGTCTCATGCATCCAGGGTTGGCCTTGAGCTCGCTATGTAGGTGAGGATGACCTTGAACTGAAGCCTTTAATCCCAGCACTCTGGAAGCAGAGGTAGAAGGATTGTCATGAGTTCGAGACCATACATGCATCACTTTGTACCTGGCTTTATGTGGGTAGTGGGGACTCAAACCCTGGCCATTAGGCTTTGCACGCATGTGATTATTTATACTGGGCCTGCTTCAGTGAGCCCAGATATTCTTCCCACTTCAAGGTCTCTTGTCTTATCTGCAAAGCTCCTTTTGCCATGTAGGAGAGAGGGGCAGCAGGTGCTGGGGACACAGGCATACACATCTTGGGGGACATAGACAGTCACCCAGCATGGGGTTGCCTCCGAGTTCAAACCTAAGTCCTCTCTTTGCAGGGAGAGGTGTGCGCGGTTCCCTGTGCCGCTGGGACCTATGGTCCCAACTGCTCATCTGTATGTAGCTGCAGCAACGGGGGTACCTGCTCCCCCGTGGATGGCTCCTGTACCTGCAGGGAAGGTAAGTGCCCTTCAAACCCTGCCCCCAGGCCCAGGTGGGGCTGCTCCCATCTGCCCACAAGCAGGGTCCAGGAGCCCACACCAGCCAGGTTCATAGCTGGAACCATGGAAGCAGGGATCTTTGAGGGTTCTTTCCAGGGGTCAGAATTGCCAAGAGCACTCAGAGAAGGTGAGCCATCTGGCCTCTAGCATTGGTGGGAGAAGCTGTAAGGACAGGAGGAGATGGAAGTCTCTCAGCCTGGACACCATGCTCAGAGCTGGGACACAGATAGAGGTGCTCCAAGGTGGTGATGGGCCCCTGTAATCCCAGCACTTGAGTGAGAGGCAGAGACAGGAGAATGGGAGCTCAATGTCAGTCTGGGCTAACCTGAAAAAATGAATATGGCTTAGGTCAAAGCAGGGAAGAGAGACTACTCGCCTGCCCTCAGTCTGTGACTTACCTGGTTGGGAATTCCACCTGGAGACAGTGGCGGGGAGCCCAGATCTGCAGCCTGGAGGGGGCAGCCTTGTGGGACCCAGAACCGAGGAGGAACAGAAGAGGGAAGGGGTTATGAGCAGAGATGTTGGCCAGCTTCAGAATGGAGAAGCAGCCTGTCCCACCACCACAGAACAGGGCTGCAGACTCTTCCTGGGGAGAACACGATCCCCACTTGAGCTGGTCCCCAGTCCAAGTACCAGAAATGGTGAGATCCCACAGTGGGAAGACTGAGGCAGCTGTTTCTGAGCTGACGGTGGTCTTCAGGAGCACAGCAGTATAAAGAGCTGTGGGAAGTAGGAAGAGAGTCACACTGGACCTGGAGAGATGGCACCCTTTGTTGTCTCTCCAGGGTGGCAGGGCCTGGACTGCTCCCTGCCATGTCCCAGCGGGACATGGGGCCTGAACTGCAATGAGAGCTGTGTCTGTGCCAATGGAGCAGCCTGCAGCCCCACTGATGGCTCCTGTGCCTGTGCCCCGGGCTGGCTGGGGGACACCTGCGAGCTGCCCTGCCCGGTAAGTGCTAGAGCCCACCCTGTCCCTATGGCCCTCTCCCCGGGGTTCTGCCATCCACAGAGACACTGGGCCATGTGGGGGCCCTTGAACTCATCTCACAGCTAGAGCTAACCTCTGGCCTTTTCCTACCCTGGGCCTCCGGCCTTCCAATCTGTAAAATGGCCACTCCTGGTAGATGTCACAGTGGAAAGTGTTTTCCCTCCCTATACTTGATAAGGAACCTAGGCTGACCCTGGCAGTTGCAGAATCCACCCCAACAGAGCATGCCCAGTCCTCCCTAACCCAGCTGAGGGATAACAGATCAAGACACCACATAGCAGGAGCTACCAGACTACAACACTGGCCCTTAGGCTATTAAACCAACTGCTAGAGTCGGGCATGGTGGCTCATGCCTTTAATCCCAGGGAGGCAGAGGTAGGAGGATCACTGTGAGTTCAAGGCCAGTCTGAAGCTACAGAGTGAATTCCAGGTCAGCCTGGGCTACAGTGAGACCCTACCTTGAAAAATAAGCAAGCAAACAAAAAACCCAAATGTTAGAGATTGAAGGAGTATGGGCTTTAGGGTCCTGGATTCCAATCCTGACTTTGCCACATCCTGTTAGCTTGAGGTGTTTCTTCACCTCTCCATCACTTCCCATCTGCAGCAGAGCCGGGGTGTGGGGGGAAGAAAATTTCCCATTTTCTTCCTCAGTGCCTCAACGTGTCACAACAACATATTTTGTTTTCTTTTGAGACCAGGTCTCACACTAGTCCAGGCTACCCTGGAACTCAACAGCAATCTTTCTGCCTCAGCCTTCTGGGTGCTGGGATTATAGGCATGAACCTCCATACTTGGGAATAAAGGACATTTTCATTCACAGTTGGTTTTATTTTATTTAATTTTTGTTTTTTCGAGGTTGGGTCTCACTCTAGCCCAAGCTGACCTGGAATTTACTATGTAGTCTCAGGGTGGCCTCGAACTTTTGGCAATTCTCCTACCTCTGCCTCCTGAGTGCTGGGACTAAAGGTGTGTGTCACCACACCCAGTGGTATTTTCATTTTTCCCCTCCACAGGATGGTACATTTGGTCTGAACTGCAGTGAACGCTGTGACTGCAGCCACGCCGATGGCTGCGACCCCGTCACCGGCCACTGCTGCTGCCTGGCAGGATGGACAGGTAACTAACTGCTGGCCACTCCCTGGGCTCCTGTGAAACCATTCTCTGACTCAACACTACGGTCCCTTCATCTGCTCTGAGCTCCAGTTCAGTTACCTTTCTCCTTGCTGGAACAGAATGCCTGACAACTTAAGGAAAGAAGGAAGGGTTTATTTCAGCTCACAGGTCCAGGTTCCAGCCCATCATGGCAGGAAGGTATGTATGGTGGCTGGAGCTTGAGGCAGCTGGTCACATTCAGTCCACAGGGAGGAAGCAGAGAGTGATGAAGGCTGCTGCTCAGCCAGCTCTCTCCTTTGTATCCAGTCCAGGACCCCAGCTTATGGAAGGGTACAGTTAAGGTGGGTCTTCCCACCACAAATAACCTAAGCAAGATAATCCCTCACAGGTAAGGACCTAATCTAGGTGATCCCTCACAGAATGTCCAGAGACTAGCTTCCTCGGTGATTCTAGTTCCCGTCAAATTGACAATCAATATAAACTTCACATTGTTTTTGAAAAAATATTTATTTATAAGCAGAGAGAGGGGAGTGTGTGTATGTGTGTAAGTACCGACACACCAGGGCCTCTTGTCACTGCAAACAAACTCCAGATATGTATACTACTTTGTGCATCTGACTTTATATGGGTATTGGGAAATTGAATCCAGGCCATTAGACTTTGCAAGCAAGCAACTTAACCACTGAGCCGTCTCTCCAATCCCAACGTCACATTATTGAGTACCTATTTCATGCAGGCTCTGTTCTAGGAGCCAAGGACCCAGCAAGTAATCCCGCTGCCTAGAGGGGCTCAATCAGAGGAGAAAACACTGTCTTAGAACCTTAATCCCTGTAGCTGTCCTGCTCGTCACTTCCTGCACGTACAACAAATACCTCCACTTCTCTTTAACCTGCTGCCCCCACTCACCTGCTCTGCTCCTACTTCCTGGTTGGTCTCAGGCCTCCCCTACTGCCCAGATGAAACCTTTCTACACATGTAGCCAGAGACAGTCTCCAAATCCCTGTCAATTCATGTCAGTCTTACTCAGAGTATGTCAGTGGCATTCACAAGGTCCTGGGTACAATTCCCAGTATCATGGTGATACATAAGCTTGGCATGGTGATACATACGCGCAATGCCAGCACTCAGGAGGGAGAGGCAGGAGACTCAGATATTCAAGGTCAGCTAGGGAGATGGCTCAGTGGGTAAAGAGTGCCTGACAGCAAACATGATGACCTGAGTCCCACAGAACCCCCATAAAGCCAGACACAGTAGTGGGCTTCTGTATTCTCGGCCCTCCTGTGGTAAAATGGGAGAGAGAGACGGGACAATCCCAGAAGCTCACAGGTCAGCTAGCCTGGAGGCAGCAGTAGTGAACACCTGCCTCACATCAGGTAGAAGGTAAGGCCCAACACCTGAAAGTTGTCCTCTGATCTCCACCTCTGTGCCCACACTCACACACACATTCATACCCATGTACACAAAGATTAAAAAGAAAAAAGCTCAGGGTCATTCTCAGTGACGTATCAAATTTGAAGCCAACCTGGTCTATGTGAGACCCTGTCTCCAAAAAACCAACCCAGAATACTGATCGTGCCCTCCTCCACCCCCCCCACCCTATGATCTGACCCTACCCAACTCCTTGGCCTCTCTTCTGTCCCCCTCTCTGTCACTCTTCCCAGCCACCTGGATCCTAGTTTACTGGCCTCAAACTCCCAACAGCCCTCCTGCCTTAGCACCACAGTTTACTTTTTTTTTTTTTAATTTATTGTCCATAATGAGTTACAACATTTAGTGGGCAAACAATGAGTTGTTATCGCCAATTCCCCGCTGCCCTCCCCTCCCCCCTCCACTGGATAACCTCCTCCATGGGTCGTCTGGATCAGTCCTTGTGACAAGGGACCATGGATAGCCTAGTATTCAGCCAGGTTCTCCTGGCCATGCCTCTGGATAATCTCATCCACCACGGCTCTTACAATCTTTCCGCCCCCTCTTCCGCATAGTTCCCTGAGTCGTGGTGGATGAGTATTAAGGCTGCTTTAAGGTTGTGATCTTAGGGGTCTTCGTGTCGAAATCGTTGGTTTCTGTCTCACTGGC
>PVHP010009115.1:0-51760 GCA_004024765.1 Zapus hudsonius
ATCTCAGTGGTTGTCATCTCTCAAACAATTGCAGGTGAACGGGCAGCAGTTTCGACCCAAAGATCTTCTTTCTGTGCCATCTCCATCTGCTCACACCAGTCCATCTTTACGTAACACAACCCTGCACAGGTTCCCAGGACATAGGCAGGCAGAACACAGTAAGCCTCTCATGCAAACTGCTTCTGGCACAGTCCTGACCCAGTTCTTTCTCCCCCTCGTAAGCCAAACCTTACAGTCCATAGTTCTTACTGCATTCAGGTCTTTTAATTCTGACCAGAATGGTTCATCAAGCTGTACTCACAGCACTGCGAGGCATCTCTTAGGCCGAGAGTTCAAATCCTTCCACATTCCTCCTGTAGATCACTTCCAGAAGACCAAAGCCACAAGACTATGTAATGGTGACAAGAATGAAATAATAATTTATAGCCATACTTCATAAACTACAGTGGGTTTTAATTGCTCATCTATGCAGTCTTTTCTCCTTTTTTTTCCCTGATGCATCCTTGGATAGTTGTTCACTTTAGTGACTTCTTTTTGAACATTTTTACAACTGATTTACAGCCTCTTCCTGGAGCATGATTTTTAATACAGAACATATCATGTCAATCCACATCTCAATATTGCATCCATCTCACTAGTTACCTAAGTATCTAGGAATGGAGTCTCTTTCATTCTACCTCTGACAGACTTCAGATCTATGTCAGCATGGGGATGTTCTTAACACTCTTCTCGTTCTTCCTTCTTGCTCGTTGTGCAGCCTCATCAGACTGACTGAGACTTTATTTTTGTTTCCTAAGGTATTTCATCTATGAAGATGGTCTTGTCCATTCCTTAGGAAAACCACTAATTAGGTAGGAAGGACCTTCAGACTCCTCATTCAGGCCTTGTCTACCTTCTCACCAAATGTCTTTTTTCTTCCACACATAAAGGGTCAAGTGATAAGAATTCATTTACAACTTTCCAGCCCCTGATGATCTCTACTTTGACTTTTCCTTCTTACACACTTTAGTATGGAAGGGTAAGAAAGTACTTTTTTCCTGAGTCACCTGAATTTTGGTTATTCTGATTTTATTTTCTATTTTGCATTTTAAAATTTGGAACAACTCTGAGTCTGACTTGGTTTTACCATGAACACACAGCAGCTGTGGTTTCCTGAAGAAGATGGAGCCCACCAAACTTCCTTCTTTGATGGGTGTGGGGCTCATGAGATTCCTCTCTTTCTAGAGGAGCTGCTAGCAGTTAATGGCTGCTGGGGGAGGACAGTCATGTTCTTTCATAGTTTAGGGACTAGTTAAATTGTTCACAGAACAATTAATAATTGCTCACCCATGCTCATGCAATCCAACCTAATTTAACTCAGTGGTCACAAATAGGAAAGTTATAAGAGAAGGAAAGGGGAGAATCTATGATTAAAATAAATTATATGCATTAAATTGTGCGGGAGAGCCCAGACAACTACAATATGTGGCCTAGAAATCAGATACAGAAGACATTGCTTTGAAATCTAAGTGATCAAATTTGAACAGGAGAAAAGCAATGGCAGAGAAGTTTATATTTTCATTAGTCAAAAAATACAAAACAAGGAGCTAGGGAGATAGTTTAGCGGTTCAGGGTGCTTGCTTGCAAAGCCTACTGGCTTGGGTTCAATTCCAGATGCACAAAGTGATGTGCCTAGAGTCTTTGTGTTACAGTAAGAGAGACCCTGGCTTGCCTATTCTCTCTCTCTCATACATTAAAAAATGTAGAAATTATACTTTCAAGTACTATGAGTTTACGAGATGGTAATCTACCCGTGACATGAACAAGTCTTCTAGGAGGACTCCTTGTAGAACCAGGTGAGCAGAGACAAGGGACTGAGACAGGACACAGGCGGAGCGATTAGAAAATAGAACGACCATCTCAGCCCATTCTGCAAATTGGAAGATATTTCTAAAAGCCTTTCTTTTCATGTTTACTGCTACATTTAGGATGTAATTCAAAGTAATGGACACCTGAAAATGTTTGAAATTAAACAAACCCATTCATTTATTTACTTCATTCACAGCCATCTGGAGCCCTTGATTGCATATCTGCCTCAGAGCTGCTGCCTGGCACGTGGATATTTATATTCTAAGCCTAGTGACAAACTCAAGTGACCATGAATAAAACACCCAGAAAAGTCTTCTTAGTAGGAGATGTACGTTTTACAGAGTTTAAGAGAGTTAAGGTAGTGATACTGCAGTATTTCATATTCACTCACAACACTGAGTATCGTGAGTTAAAATATATATTTTTTGGAAATATGCCATATCAAGGCATAATCAAATGTCCTCTCTGCAAGCATACTTCTCATTAATTGTCAATGCAAAATAAAATAAACTCTTACCTTAAAGTTGGACGTCGAAGGCTGGAGAGATGGCTCAGAGGTTAAGGCACTTGGCTCCAGTGCCTGAGGCTCCCAGTTCAATTCCCCAGTACCCACATAAGCCAGACCCACAAGGTGGTGGCCCTGGTGCTCGCTCTCTCTCTCTCTCTCTCTCTCTCTCTCTCTCTCTCTCTGCTTTAAAATGAATAAATGAAATATTTTTTAAAAAAATTTTTTAAAAGTTTGAATTTGATACCCCTTTGGTTGTTAAAGAACTTATCTTGCATAAATCTAAATTCTATGAAGAATTTTCCAATTTTCCAATGCATTCTAGGCAACAACTGATTTTTCAAATTATTTGACTCAAAGCATGGTATTGACCAAATGGTGGCAGCAAAGTTTTCCAGGTTTTCTAGGAAATATGTTGATTTAAAAATAAATAGCATAATGTGCTCCATGCATTCAGAGGAGATGCTCATTATCTGATGCCTCAAGTGCTAAGTTGAGAAGTATATGATCATTTGCCATTCAAACTCTTCTGTTAAATATGTAGGAAACAAATCACATTAAAATATGCATTTGTTTAGCTTTAAATAATATTATTTTTATTTGTAAAATAATATTTCTTGTCCTAACTCATTATGCCTTCTTTTTTCTCAAACGAAATGCACATGAACTGTGCATGAAACGCGGATTTGACAGGATCAGACTTTGCCCAGGAGAAGTTACCTACAGAGGTTCCTGAACTGACTGCAGAGCTGCTCTCTGGATGCCTGTCCAGGCTCTCTGCCTGACTCAGCAGGAATATCAGCCTGACACTTAACATTTAGCTATGGAGTCCCACACAGCCACCAGTGTGTGATCCTAAAGACCATTTGTGACTGTTGAAAATGACCACTAAAAGGCATTTAAAACATTTAAACCAGGGTGGAGATAAAAAATTAAATAATTATTTAATTTTTTTCTACTCAGAACAGTGAGGAGAAAAATATAAACAGATATAAATTGTAATAGCTTTTGACCTTTGTGGGAATTATCATAACTTTTCACTTAAGGTTCTTATTCAAGATTTAATAGTTTTTTTTCTGAAGTAATAACATAGAAATGTAATGCCATTTAAATGTAATAACTTAATTCATTTTCTTGTACTTTTAGTATATTAAATAGAGAATTTTAATTTTCTATCATTTTAGCTAGTACTTTTAATATGCGATCTAAATTTTTAGACTTACCAGTCTGAATTTTATCCATTTCTTTTTATGCCTATATTTTTCAAGTCATCAACTCATTATAAACTTTCTTTAGGGCAAAGACTTTGCAATTTTTATTTCATGTCTTCGCAGGGCCTCTGGCAGAGTGTTTTGCATAGCATGGGTGCTCGATAGCACTGCAAACTGACAGACTCTAATTGGAAGTGGCCTTCCAGTGCCTGCAGTCACCAAGGACCACACAATGTCTGGGATTTTCACAGTGATGCTGGGTGAGCAGGGAGCCTGCAGGGAGCGAGACCAGGGGCTGAGCAAGCCAGCAAGGACTGAAAGGCTGCCTTTCTGTCTGTGTATCTGTGGCATGTGGGAAAGGCAGGGTGTGGGGTTCTGTGAAAGCCTCTTAAAAGCATACCTTTGACCAGCCAACAGTGCATGATAATAATCACCTTCATGGGCCTGGAACTCAAATGACTTACAAATACCTCTCCTCTGCTGTCCTTTGTACTAGAAGCAGGGAAAAGGCAGGGAGTAGCTAGTTGTTCATTTCTGAGCTCTTTGATGAAGAATTCTAACACTGTCTAGATACCACATCTTCATCAGTGTGTGCTCCTCTACTAAATAACTTTGACAAGCAAACTATTTTTTTTCATTTGGGGTACACCTAAAATGGCAAAATCCTATTGTGAATTTTGTTAGTGAGGTAATTGCCAGGAAAACCACCTATTTTAATAGGCATTAGGATTAACCACATCAAACCTTGTTCAGGGTTGATAATTTAGGAACATAGGTGGTGGGTGAGCAAATGCTGCTTAATCAAATGGCCTTGGGGTGTTCTTGTCCTTCCAGAGCTTGCCATGCTTCCATTAGTCATGCCTGACCCTTTCTTAAAAGTTTATGCCCCAAAGTATTTCATGAATACAGTGATGCCTTTAATCCCGGCACTTGAAAGGCTGAGAGAGGAGGGTTGCTCTGAGTTCAGGGGATTCCTGAAGCTACAGAGATAGTTCCAAGTCAACCTGGGCTAGAGTGAGACTCTACCTCAAAAAAAAAATTGACAAAGAAAACAAAAATAAATTTAAAAAGAACTAACAATTTGTTGTCATTTCTAATTGTACACTTTATAATTTCAACACAGATAAATTTTGTTTATGGAAAAAATTGATAATATGTCATCCTGGTCTCTCGCTAATTTCATGGGTATAAACGAAACAATTAAATCTAAAAGACAAAGACCAAATGAAGAATCACAGCTTTTAGAAAAAAAAATGTAATGAAATACAGCAATTCAGTGAAGGAGATGCTTCAGAAATAAGAATGCTTGGGAAATGTTTAATATAGACTGGACAAGATTTGTCTCATGTGTGAACAGTGTCTACACACACACAACTTATTAAGCTAATGACTTCAGATCTAATTTCGTTTTGAAATAAGAATAAGTTTTAATCAAACCTTAACCTTTAATGTTGCAGGACCTCTATTACCTGTGAGCAACAGAGTCATAGCAGAGAATAAGCGTAAGAATTAAGTGAACACATTCTTAGAAAACTGTTTATATATCACAGATCTTAGTGCTACAAATAGATCTGGAAATGAGAATTTTATATCCAGAACCCCTTTTTTGACATAAAGTACATCCTCTCGTTCTTCAAATGGACCTCAGTGTTGTAGATGGGTAGGAATTGCTTCCTATAGCAAACAGCATGGGGGTATTGACAGAAAGGTGATTTTCCTCAGTCCTTCTGCAGTTATTAAGCTGTAATTTACTCAGATTACAGCTGCCACCAATGGGAGATCATGATTCAGATGTTCAGGGACCTGGTTAGCCATAGCTGAGCATGGTTTAATCACTCATCTTTCAAAGTAAGCTCTTCTTTCCATCTAAATCCATTATTTTAATCACTATTCAACAGAACTTTTTAAATACTGAATTTGGAGTGTTATTCAAAATTTTTATCTAGTAAAGAATATCTTTGACCTTCTCCTCTACTAGGTTAAATCATATACTTGTCAAAAACTAAGAGAGAGCTGATATGTTCCCTACTTGTTGGTGATGAGTAGCCTATCACAGTTTCATGGACAACTGCTTAGGAAAACAAACGCTTTCCCTGAAGGTACAATACTGTATTGCCCAAGACTGTGATAGATAAGCACATTTGAAAAGAAGTTTAGAATGCAAACTGTCCTGAGACATAAAATGCTAGGAGGTGATGTAACTGTAAACATATTCTTCAAGCTACAGTGAATTTGACTTGCTTCATGCTAAGAATCTACAGGAACCTTTTCCCTCTGGCCTCAAGCTATCTGTACCACTAGCACACTATTCAATGTTGTGGTATTTGATTGGTTATGACTGAATTCAGGTAACTAAATTATCCACTTCATTCTGTCTCTTTAAGTAGTTGAAACTCAATGAATGTACAATTTAATAAATACTTTTTTTAGGTTTACAGAATTTAATGGATCTCTACTCTGAATAATACTAATATTTTGTAAATGAAGATAAAAATGTTTTAAAAAAACACTTCATCCGGAAATATATAAATATGCAAATGGTAGTGGAAATGAACCTGAAAGCTTTCTCCTAAAAAAATTAGGGTAATTATTATCAGAATGTGGTAACATTGCTTATGCTTTTGCCTATTTGGGGGGTGGTTTTATTTTATTTATTTATTTTTGGTAGGATATGTCTTTATAGTAACAATTTCTTTTGTCAAATATTGAGTAGTATCAGTTTTTTAAATTCTGACACATAATTAAAATATGAGTACAAATCTCTAAAATTTTAGAATTGGCACAAGATATACTGATAAGGTTTGGCTTCAAGAGGAATTAAGTACTCCAAATACTCATTCATTGAAGGCTTGGCTTCCAGCTGGATATGTGGTTTGAAAGACCCTGGGAACTTTGTGAGGTGGGGTCTAGCTGGAGGAGGAAGGTCACTGAGATTGGGTCTTAGAAGGCCTGGTCCCTGACTCTTTCTCTGTCTCCCTGCTTCCTGGCTGCCTTGAGGTGAAAAACATCCAGAGACACTCATTCAATCACCTTGATGCTTTGCCCATCCACCAGGGGCTTTGGGAGCGTGTGCTGAAACCTCCGAGGCCTTATGTGAACACAAATCTTCCTCCTTAGCATTCTGTCACAGAGACGGAAAACTAGCACACTATTAATCCATTCTTTTCCCTGAAGACACATATAAAGTCTGCTTTTAGCCTGTTTTGCTGGTACACACCTTTAATCACAGCACCTAGGAAGACAAGGTAGGAGGATCACTGGGAGTTCCCGACCACACTGAGACTACATAGTGAATTCCAGGTCAACCAGGGCTAGAGTGAAAACCTACCTCAATAAAGAAAATAAGTAAATAAATAATCTGCTTTTAAAGCATACCTCTTGATCTTTCTGTTATACTTCCAGTTTAGGGTAGATTGCACTTACAACAAGTGTTCTGAGAAAGAATACATAAGGGATTTGTTGGAAATGTTATATGTTAAAATAGATGACCATTTCCTGGTTTTTAAAAGAAACTCTGAGTATATAGAAAAAGCTAGTTTATAAATAATATTCTTTCATAATTTCAAAAGACTCCAGTTTTCTGCAGAGAAATGGAGGCCATATTGATTCACATTTTTTATATATATGATCATATTGAAAACAAAGCGTTTGGAAATGTGCTAGATCTTTCTTCATTTTATTCCTAATATTTTAAAATTTCATGTGGTTACTCTGGTGTATATTAATTGTATGGTTAGTTGCTCTTTTATGATTGCAAATACGTGTCTAATTCTGATGGGGAATTTTCTTAAAGGTGTTTTTAAATGTAATTTTCTCACTTTTAATTTCTCTCATTATTCAGATGCTAAACCAGTTCACTTGTTTTTTTTTCTTTCTCTCTGTCCCTACTATTGATTTAATTACTGTCATCTGTAATAATCTAAAAGTTCTTTGATATTTGTTGAAAATTCCTTGTTCATATTATCCTAGGCAATATTCTTTTCTTTTTTAATGGATTAAAATGCAAGTGTCAAAAATCATGTTACACGTTACTTTTTAGCTGCCAACATTTTCCTTGTTTCTTGAAATCATTGTCCTCTTTATTTGCCTTAGTTTCTCTCTTTTCCGGTAGAAGATTATGTAAGTGGATAGATATTTGGCAGTTTCTCTAATAAAAATCTGATTGCTGGCTCGGTCCATCAGGAGACCTTATTTTTAGCATTACTGGAACAGTTTACCAAGGACTCTATTCGTAGAATGTGTAGCCTTTTTTCCTAGTTTATTGTTGTTTTTATTATTGTTATTAATTATATTTTGGGGGAACTCAATCTCCTGTTTAGATGTCACTAAACCTGGTAACAACAATTCACAAAAGTATGCTAATTTTCACTTAATGACCTTGAGTTAAATATAGTATGTTGCCTCTTCTTACATGACTTTTGGTCATTTAGCTCATAGTTTCTTTCACTCCTCAAGAAAGAAAAGGACATCTAGTGTTTTTAACAAGGGAGTTGACTGAAGTGAGAGTAGTTAGGTGCTGTGGTTTGTGAAACGTAAAGGCCATGCTGTTGGGTTACACATATTATTCATATTTTGACTAATTGGGTTTACACACTCAACTACATCTTAAATCTAAGAAGAATCTGATGATTCTCATTACTGTTTTTTTCAAGTTTTTTTTTAGAGTCATTGGAGAACATAAGTATGCTTAGCTCTCCGTCTTTCCTACCAAAAAGCTTGATTTAAGCTTCCTTTGGAAGAGTACACATTGACTACTCCTGGATCCAGTTATTTTCCTGCAAAATTGTTCTTTCTGTCTTTTACTTTTCTATTCTATCATTTTTATGTGTTTTTCATACAGTGGTCATTGTTTTGTACCTTTCCTGTTAAGAAGTTTTCATGGAATAGGCATGATGAATGCACATGTCTAAAGCAGTATGGTAAGTATAATTACATGTTTCTCTTAAATATATCATACAGGCTTTCATCTCTTGGAAGCTATTTTCTATCACAAGAAAATTTATATTGGGTCATATACATAAATAAAGAAACTGATTACATTTTTTAAAAGTCACTATGTGGTTTAAAGATTGCCAGGCTACACATATTTTTTATTAAGATATTGTGATAACCTACTTTCAACATGACTGGATGAGGAACTGGAAGACATTCATCCTTGGTAGATCTGGCAGGGTATTTCGAGACCCATCCTGAGAGAGCATCCATTCAGGCAGCAGCTCATATACCCACAGATCCCCATGGAGGAGCACTGCTCCTTTGTCTCTTGCTGGAGAGTTCATCTCACAGCTGCCATCCATTACTGATATCAGAAACTAGCTTCTTTATTCTTCCAACATGGACTAAAGACCAGTGGTTCTCATGAACCCACCAGGTTTTCAACACCATATTGGAAGTGATAAGGCATTCAGCCTTTGGGGACTGAGCAGCAAACAAGTTCTCAGCCTCTCTAGTGTGTAGACAGCCATGAATGAAATACCCAACCCATATTAGGTAACCCTATCTAATAAATTCTATTTTAATACATATTTGTTCTTTCAGTTCTCTTTCCTTGAGAACTCTATCGCAGGTTTTTATTTTATAAAAATCCTGAAATTATGTTATGATTCATACAAAGTTAATAGATGCTGTATATTGAAAACCATGGCTATCATAGATTCTCCAACTAGTTCCTCAATAAAAGAAAGACACATGCATTTGGTAATCCCTTTATAAAATCTATATAGCCATTTCTTTACTTTGAGTATTTTTAGAAAATTGGGTGGGCAAATTGCTAATGCAGCTTTATAGACGTTCCCAAAGTGATGAAAACAATATAGTTTAGAAATAGTTCAAAATATCTATCACATGAATACACTTTAATTCGTGTTAGTTACCACTATAGTCAATTCCTTTGCTGAAATCCTATTTTCTCATCAAAATAATGAGTGGTTTCCAATACATTTTATTGTAAGTAGCTTTTATCTCTAATTCAGCTATACAGATGGTATCACATGGATACTAATAATAATTATGTATCAATACATTATGTTGAGGTTTCTAGAAATAACCTAGTTCCAGAGACACAAAGATGGATTCTAACATTACTGTCATTTTTGTTAAATATGCATCTTCATCTGCCTCAGCTTATAATTTTGATAAAATTTATAATTTGTTAAATTATAATTTGTTAATTATAAATTTTGTTAAGTTTATAATGTGCTAAAATTATAAACCCTATCAGAAAGGATTTCTTGTTTTCTTTCTTATGTATTTGGTATCTAGTGCTCATTCTTTGCTCCAAGTATATTAATGAAAGCTTCATATGTAGAATTGTCTTTGAAGAATTAGAAACCATAGTATAGATGATGGTTAGAAGCTCATAGCTCCAAGCAGAAATAAAAACTCATCATTTTAGTATGTCATAAATTGTTAAAGAGAAATATCTAAAACAAAGTAGTTCACTCATTTAGTTTGTGAATGAAAATCTATTCATTCAAGTATCCCAAAATCAAATCAAAACCTTTTATATTAGAATCCAAATTTAGATACCAAAGTTGCCAAAATTTAAACACGCATTGATATTCTAGTCATGTTTTATTCACAATGATAGAAAGTGATATAAATTATGAAAATTCCCATGGAGAAAACACATATGAATCTAAATAGCCTGTTCTTCATTGAAAGTTATATTCAGAACACAGATTCCTTCAGCAGGATAGGTTTTTTTTTCAATGAGAAGGATTTTATCAATCAAACATGTTAAATTTATAGTGCAATGGAATTTATTTATTCAAACCTTTATGAATAGGCATAATTATGTAAAAGATAATAGATTCCTACAAACGGAAACTGAAGGCATTCTGAAAAAATTCATATTGAAGAAAATTAACATTTGTTCATATAGTCCAAGAAACAATGTAATTCTATCAAATCTTAGATAACTTTTTTATCAACATGAGCTACCAAAAAATATCAAGAAAACAAAACCAGTTCTTCACTATGGTATGCCTCATAGTGGCATTTACATTAGTCATACCCTTGCTTATAGCAAGAGGTTTCTTGGTAGTAAAAGGATAGAATATTTTTGTTGTCTCTAAAAAAGGGATTCCCTTTCATTTGTGTGCGGCGTTTTTTACTCAGAACAAGAACTTATTATCACCAAACCAATTTTGATAGCAATGGAGGTCACAAATGCTTGTTGAAAATCAGCAGGAAGTGTGTTCCAGAACAATGCCATATTTTATACAGAAAATACATATATCATGCATTATATAACACTCCAAGGAAACTATCCTCTGCAAGTGTATTTTCTAAGCAAAAGTTAGGTTAAATAAAGAATACAGTGACTTTACTTTTTTTATTTAATTAGTTTCTGGATTACATTTTGCTAGCAACAAAGTTGGCATGGGTTATGTTGAAAAAAATTACCAAAGAATCATCTATTCATTTTTAGAACTTTTTAAGCTTCTGAATAATACCTAAGGTTCTAGATATGTGTGTTTTACACTTTATGATCTAGACTACAATAACAAAACAACAGAGGCATGCACTCTAAAAAATGTTATATGAGAAAAAGTTAATTCATGTAAATAAAATTTAGCTTACTTCACAATTCTAACAAATGTAGAGAAATGCTTGGAGGCAGGGAGCTGAGCTAATGCTGGGCAGTATCTAGGTGTGGTTGATTTGGGTGACCATAAGGTCAGACGTGGCACATGGGTTGAACATTCCCTAATTATGCCAGTGGGTGTCTTGAGAAGATACTGGAAAGAATGGAGCATAGGTTCCTGTCCTACCCAGAAGGGTAACACACAATTAAATGTGGAAGGTGAATCACAAATGATCCCGTCCCCCACTTCCTGGGTGTCTCAGTAAATAAATGGCCTGTGAATAGGCTGTGTGTCATTTCTGCCTGTTCCTAAACACGCAGCACCTGTGCTGGGTTGAAAGCAAAGGAAAAGGCGAGAAAGGGAAAGGCGATTAAACACAGGAACTGCTCACTTACTATTATGTCTGAATTATTTTAAGAGAAAAATACATTCTAATTTTGGAAATTTAAAAATAATGTCATTTCCTGCAAGAGAGAGAGAGAGAAAGAGACCAAGAGAGAGAACAGAAGATGAACCTGTGTGACAGACCAAACTGGATAGTCATGGAACTCTTGTCAAGGAAAGAGGTGGGGAGATCAGAGGGCCTTAAATATCAAAGATCAAGTGTAGGAAATTGACAAAGAACAAAATCAATCACAAGTTTTCATGAAGCAGCAGCATGTCCCAGCATCGGCGTGGGTTTTCAGCAACTAGGTTGAATCAAAAACCATGATCATTCCCACGCCAACACAGATAACGCCAACACATCTACAATGTGCACCAAAAACTGAGGTGCGTGCATTCATTCCCTTGCAGGCAAAATGAACAAACACAAGTCAGACTCCATTTTGGCATGATTTTTTTCTTCTTAAAATATACATATGAATAGCTATATATTTACATATAAAGATAAAAATATACACACAGAACACTGATTGGTAGCATTAATAAGAGTATTTTGTTAGTGTGATTCTAGATCATCTGTCTGTAGTGACCAGGTATCACTGAAAATTATAAAAATTTAAAGTGAAACATATTAAAGCACCCGTTACTATTTTATTAACTTTTCCTTCTCAACTAAACAAAACTGCAAGTATGTGATTTTACTTTTGAAAAACCATAGTTGCAGGACAGAAGCAGCAGACAGGATTTTGAAGGGTACTTTTGTGAAAACTTTACTTACAGTATACATCCACTCGGATAGACTTTATCGCTGGGGACCCCAGGCCATTCTCTGCTTTACAGTAATACCGGCCTCCTTGGTGTCGCTGAATATTTGTAATCCTCAAGGTCTCATTGAAGACACTGGAGTCTTGGAATCGGTCAGAGGCACTTCCTGCTGTTTTGGTCCACCTGATCTGAGCAAGCATCAACAAAGATTGTTACCTTAGCTTGGTTTCCCCACAGGACCATCAAAGAACGGCTACTTATCTGAAGAGCTGACCTTCAGAGCTGCTGTATTAATTTTCCTATCTAATAATTGGAATATATATATATTTCATTGCAAGTGTAAAAACATCACTGTCGTGCACAAATAATTTAGATTCGATGCCACAGAAATAATTCATAGTCTGATTCATTGGAGGCCGACATACATTATTAAAAAGCCAGTTAATATCAGTAACCCATCAGAAATGTAGATTATTTCTATGTCTGCTGAGTAGCTACACATTCCTTTTAAATGCTCAAAACTTTGTAAGAGACTTTTGACTTATTTAGTCCAGAAAGATGCTCATATTTTTGGACATGCTTCATTATTTTATTTTAAATTTCTTATTTGATTAGGATAATTTAAGCATATTACCATAATGGCTTATTGAAATTATGTATAATTTTGTACACCTGGTGGTTAAAATATTATTTTAATTAATGGCTTTTCTTTAATAAGCCTGCAAATGATTTGCTGTTTTGATAATTAAAACTCATTTTATATCAATAATTATTTTTGAATATATGTAAAGTTTTTCAAGAACATTTCTATTAAACTGCAAAACACTGAATATCTAAAACAGTTTATTATAAACAATACTATTCTTTTAAACACAGCTGTGTGCAGCAGATTTTGTTTTTGCAGGCAATAATGGTGAACATTCAACTTAAATTTGGTGTATTTTCATATATAAAACCTGAACAAAAGCCACATGCTGATACTGTGTAGTAACACAAAATAGAAAGTAAAAACTACTCGGTTTAATTTTCTTTTTGTCTCTACTATATAGTGTTCTTGTTCTTGGTTTGTGTTTTAAGAGTAGTGAACAACTGATAATAAACCCTCTGGTCATGTGTGGAAACAGGAAGAAAGAAGCTGAAACATGAGTGTTCACAAGAGAAACCTTCTTGTGCTACCTACCTGGGGTAACATCTCAATTCATATGCTTTCATTAAACTTATGTATGGCATCATGGTATTGAGCTATCTTTAAAAGTTTTCTATTCATAAAATAGCATTATGCATATAGTCATGTTTACTTCTCATTGCTTGACAATGCTTAGAATTAATAAATAAAAAGTATCAAATGTTTATTTAAGATCACATTTTCAAGGGAAATTTAAAAAAGAACAAATGAAATGGTTACTAACTAAGCAGTTTATAAGATTATAATTTATCTACAGAAAAAAACCTTTAGCATCTGTGTATTAATTTTAGAAATATTTCTATAGGTAAATATAGGATTATATTTTCAATTAATTTAAAATACAAATAAACAAATAAGGACTATTTAAGTAAGTGACATTTTGGTTCTTGTGAAGAAAAAAATTTCTTTTCTTTTATGTTTTTGTTTTTTTTCTAGGTAGAGTCTTGCTGTAGCCTAGGCTGACCTGAAATTCACTATGTAGTCTCAGGGTGGCCTTGAACTCACTGCAGTTCTCCAACTTCTATCTCCCAAATCTTGGGATTCAAGGCATGCACCACCAATGCCCAGTTAAGAGAAATTTTAATTCTATTTAAAACAATAGATATTAATCTAGGAAGTAATCTAGCATGTAAACAAAATTCCAGTTAACATAGTATTTGTTTTAAATATAGCAAGATAATACAAAAGTTATTTGGGAATAAAATAATAATTCAGACTATGAAAGTAGAGCTAAGATAAAAATAATTATAGAAATGGAATAAATATTTAAAATTTGTGAAAATATCTTTACTATATAAAAAAATTTAAAAGTATAATACTATTAAAATACGATATGGAGTTAGAAAGAATTAGAAGGATGAGAGAACAAAAAGAGATACAGAAATGGGAGAGAAACAGAAGTAACTATGACATAAAAGAGCCATTATCAAAATTTGGGACACAGAACACCTAAAAGTTTTTGAAAATTTTGGAGACTCCAAAGTTTTGTTCATTATATTTATTCATCGCTATTGCTTAAGAACTTGAAATAGAAAATATTAAGCATTATCTCATTATAGGATATACTAAGAAACTTATGCCGTGTTAAGTAAGAATTTTAATCAAAAAGTTTCATTTTCAAAAAATTAAAGTGTAACAGTGATTGATCATTGGAAGTCTGTTTAACAACAGTTCATTGGGAACTGAGCCAGCTGGATTTCCTTAGAGCTTCTGCATGTAATCCATTGCAAGGTGTTGCTTTGTATTGGGATAAAGAAGATATGAATTCAAACTGATACTTAGTCAGAAAGGCAGGGGGATTTCAATAGCCCTTTCAGGTAATTGTACACATTTTTCCTGGAAACTCCACAAAACTCCACAAGTGGTAGCTCCTCAATAGCTTTCTGCAATGTATCATCTAAAGCCACACCAGTGGCCTCCTGTGCTCAGTTACATTACATCTGTTGGTCTATTCTGCTCTGTGAATGGACCTTTTATTCTGCGTTATTTTGTAACAACACACTTTAGTCATTTGGAAAATACAGTGTTATAGAGACCTAAAGAATGTTATCATTACAAAATACAATTGGAAATGCATTTATTAATTTCACCACCAGTCTCTTCATTAGACCCTGAAAATGTTGGGAAACCATTTGCTAAATTTTCTAAAATGTTTTTTTCACTTAAAAAAAAACATGGACTTCATCATTACTAACAAATTTAGTTAAGGTGCTTTGAGGGAATTTGGCAGACTCATTTCATTTATTTTTGAGAAAATGTTTCCCAAACACACAAGTCCAAATAACTAAATTTTACACAGAACCTACCCTTTAAGTAAAAAAAGGTTTTCTAAGAAAAGTAAATGGATGTCCACCAAAGCACAACCATATACATCTCTTTGCTTGGGAACTTTATGTAAGAAGTAGAATTTCTTTGTAGGTATTTTCTCTTTTGTCACACAGAGTATCAAAGTTATTGAAGCTTCAAGATGTTTTTAAGGATTTATCAGAGATCTAGTTAAAGGCATTGATTTATTTTTTATGGGAAGTGCATGGTGGAGAAGACTAAAGCTGATGTCATTGCTTTGTTTTTTGCTAGGTGACACTTGTTCAATCTCAAATTGCTTTATACCATCATTCCAAAGACAACCCAGTGAGAAAATAACAAATTCCTCATAACATGGCAAGTATCCCACAGATAGCCCTGGAGATCTCTGGTCTTCATTTAAGGTGCACCTATTGTTATGAATACAGAAGCAGCCACATGTGCATGTACATGCGACCTGGGATCTCATGCATGCCTGATTTCAATAAAGAGGGAGGAGAGAGGAAGGTTTGCAAAATTGTGTGAGCCACAACATCCAGAGACCTGACTGAATCTGGAAGGAAGCTAGTTCCCAGATGGTTAGCCGGTATAATGCAAATAAGCTCGACATGAGCTGCTGGTGGAAATAAACCAACAATGTTGTGAAAGAGCAGGGGACGCTACAATAGACAGGAACCAGCATGACTAGATGTACAGCCCTGTGCAATGGTGGCAACTCAACCTAGGTGGGTATCAAGGGCTCTCTGATTGGCTAAGAGATCTTCTCAGCAGCAAGGAACACTTAACTGGAACTGGGATCCAAGTCAAATTCCTATGGAGACCAAGAACCTGGACTCCAAGTGGAAGACCCCACTAACAGAGAGACTGGACTAGAGAGAGACTACACACTTTACAGTCTGGCCAAAGTGACAATGCTTATTCCATTTGACCTATGCTGATCTCACTTTCCCTTGGAGACTCTGTTCTTATTTTTCAGAAGGCAGTGAGAATCATGACCAACTTAATTCTACCAACAAGACCAGAAATGATAGCTGACTTCCTGGAGATGAACCCCTCCCCCCAACACATCAGCTAGGGCCCAGGTGAGACCACAGACACAGAGGCCACATGAACAGGAGGGTTGCTTCCACAGTGAGCCTGACAACCTGTGCCATGGTGATGGAGACAGACACAGAGACTCAAAATGGTGTAGGGCAAAACTCTAGAGGCTGCTAAGAGCTCAACACTGATGCAGACTTAAAACACATCCACCATGGCTCAAGGAACTTTGCTGAAGAAGGGGTGGAAAGACTGTAAGAGCCATGGTGGGGAGAATATCCCCCATGACTGACTGCTGTTTACACAACACATAGTCCTCAATTTCCATGGAGCATTCCAGCAATCCCACAGAGGAGGGCCCTCAGTAGGACGGGAGAGGGAGGAGGAAAAGGACACACCAACACATGACTTGTACATACAAAGTTTCTATTATATTTTTTTGCCCTGGAGATATAGTGAGGCAACTGAAAAGAAGAAAAAGGGCTGATTCTATAGTGCAATGGAGATGAAAATGTGAAATTGATGTCGTGTCCATCTGTAGGATTAAATGGCACCAGTTGGACTGCAGGACTTCTAAAATGAACCCACCAATCATCAAAAGAATAACAAACATGTCAACCACTTCTAATCATGAAATTCTTAATATGAGGTGAATGCCAGGCTTTCTGGATAGATTTCTACTATATAATGTATATATTCACACACACATAACTAAGGAAAAAAGAAACACAAATTTCTTATCATTTTTAATTTTAAAATAATAGCATAAAAATAAGAGGAAATAAAATTCATCCATCAGTCAGAAATAAGAACTTAGTGGAATAGTAAAAATATATATAAAATAATAGTAAAAAGAAAAATAATCCCAACATTTCTTTTTAGAAAATTATATAAATTATGTAAGAGATACAAATCCTCATGTTTTGATTTAGCAATTATCTGGCTAAAACTTATCCTACCCTGTATTTCCATAAGAATGGATAAAATAAACCTTACTGCATTGAGAGTCTATGCCACTAGATACTACACAGGGTTGATAGTGCATATAGTTTATATGCCAAATATATACAAAGTATAAATTACACATATATGCATGTGCAAATATGTATTTATGAAATGACAATGAAAGAATGGAGGAAGTAATAAAGAAATACACCTACCTACTAAATTAATCAAGAATGGCATTTGTAAGATTGACTTAATGAATTATCTCTATTTAAAACATTGAAACAAAAAGAAAATCATTACTTTATATAATGCTAAAACTCTAATTAAAAATTCATTTTAATGGCCATTCATTAAAGTACAGAGCACCTAAAGGCACCTAAAATTTAAAAAAGGAAAGAACAAAAATCATGTGATGGCAGTGGTAAATGTCAGTGCATGTCTCTGAGAACTAGTAAGCTTAGTTAAGCAAAGTGGAGATGAACTGAAAAGAACAGTGAACACACAGCTAATGAGAACACAAATCTTCCATGCATACAATAAGAGATATTTCCTGCATTTTTCAAACATTTGCTAAAATTCATCATATAACTGCCAGCAAAAGAAATTTGAAATAAATTTTAATGGAATAATGCAAATCATATTATCTAGATTTAAATTCGTAGTAGTTATAAATAAAGAATCCAAAGATGACTAATACATGGAAACACAATCATTGTTAAAACACACAAGAAAGAAGTTGTTAAGGAGAAACCAATGGATAGAAAGCCATTTCAGGACAAAAATCCATTGCTACAGTGGTCAAAGTCCATAGGAGAAACACAGAACCTAACCTAAACGCCAGCTGTATGATGAGACGAGTACATGTATGAACAGTGTGATTTTCATCTGGTATTGGCTTGGTGGGTTCTACTTTAAACTACCATCAACCTATACAAAAGAGCTCATTCTTTGCTTTTAACGTTTCGCCCTGGAGATTCTTCTAAACTATGCCACCAGAGCTAAGCAATATGGCTGGCAGGTGGGTGGGGGACTCATGGATGATTCAGTGCTCTATCCTAACACTTAGAGAATTTACACAAATTTTTTGATGGAAAACATAATACTTGAGTTGAAACATAGTGTTTGTGTACTATAATACGAAGGTATAGGTTAGCTTTAAGTATGATAGACATACTAATAGTAATTTATCTCAGAGGACAGGAAGATTCAAGCATGGAAAACACAGCAAGTGTGAGGTGGGCACTGTTAACCTAATGGTTCTGCATCCCAAAGTATTGAGGGCCACAGGCTCTTTGCAGGGCATTATTCTTACTGTGTGGCTTGAATTCAAGGTTCCCAAAACATGTACTGATCTATACTTCGTTTCTCATTCCAAGAAGAAGGGGCAAGGAAGGGAAAAAAAGCACTTACTAATGGCCTTTTATACAAGTCCTGGGAAGCTTCTCTATTTTTTTTTTTTGTTTGTGCATGTCATATGGCCTTTCTTGGGTACAAAATGGACTGGGAAAACAACTCTTTTCTCTGAATAGCACCTCTTTAGCAGAATTAATGGTCATAACTCTGGAAAATAAGGGTGGACATTTGAGACAACTACATTTCCCACAGTGAAAGCAAATGCATATGACTTTAAGATATGAAAAAAATTTTTAAATATGCTTGTGTTTAGATGTGGTTACAACATTATAATATTAAACAGACATATTCATATCAATAACATTAAGAGTCAAATAAAGGTGCAAAAAAATCAGAAAATATTTTGAATTGCAACTCTTGCTGGGGAAACAACACAGGAATCTTCTCAGACTGCTAAACACAGCACTTAGCTTAGGGCAAGCAAGCTGGTTCTTCAAAGAATGTCCTGTTTTGATTTTTGATGTAATAATACTACTGAAACATCATTGCTTTTACATAGCCTTAAATAAAATCAATGTTGACTGAGATGATCTTAAGAAAATATTATACACCTGAAGCATAGATCAAAGGACAGACTTTTTGGAATTAAAAAATTAAATTACAGAGCTTCTGTGCACAATCAGGACCTGGATCCTGTAGTGCCGAGACTTTGTCTGCAAGTCCACTAAGTGAGGATCCATTCATTGAAGCCATCTGTTGTCAGTGAGTTAATCCAAGTCTCGACAACTGTGAAAGACAAATCTGAGCTTTCCCTAGAATTCTTTGTATTCAGCTTTCTTGAACTCTAAAAGATCTTTTAACAGCAAAAGGCTAGAGAAAAGATAAGATAAACATGATCTGCTCTGCTCTAATTATAAGGATGAACCTGCACCAGAGCCATGAGCAGAGAAACCTTAAAGTCCACTTAGAGAGTATCAGCCTGACAGAGCACAGCGGAGTATGTGTGCTGGTAATTATGAACAGACCGTGTTCATTAGAGTTTTGAAAATAAAGGTCATCCTCATCTCCTGCCCTGATAACACTGAAAATTACAGAGGAAGCAGGTTCTCTCTGAATTACTTAGTCCAATAAATAGAATTCTTAATGGCAGAAGGCTCTAGATCATACAGGTTAAACTTTTAATAAATTGTATCAGTCTGCAATAAATTATAGCAACATGACACTTGCTTCCATTTCTGCCTTCATAGAAAGAACCACAATCCTCTGATAAGGCAATAAAAATTTAACCTGAAAATGTCTGTACTCTCTGCATAAAGTGCTGAGTTTTTCTAATGCCCCTAAGATTGTTGGGGATCATGATTGATTACATGACTGTCTCTGTTTTTACTGTGAATAATGTGTAGTTTTAAAACATTTCTAAACAATAGAGTTTTATCTGAAGTATATATAAAGAAGAAACTCATGCCAGCGATGAAGAGAAGGAAGTCTGAAGTTGTAAATGGGACCAGACATGCAATGACTTAGGACATAGAACAGTCATGCATGGCAGATGGGCTGGAAATAAAAGGAACATGTGAAGACACAAGTATTCCTAGATCTAAGTCATAAAGCAGAGAACAGTTTATTTTGATATTTTACAAAATACAGGCAGGAACAAGGAGCTGGCTCCTTGGGAAAAAATAAAATAAGAACCTTGCTAAGCAAGCATGACAACCTGAGTTTAGATCCTCCGCAGAATCCATATAATATTCCAGGTGTGGTGAGCACTCCAGGAACCCCAGCACTGACCTGATGTCAGGTGTCTTCTTCAGATGTTTTCTACCTTACTCTTTGAGAGAAGTCTCCTGCTGAACTAGAGGTCACCCATTAGGCTGTATGTGCTAGCTAGGGAGCCTCAGGCCTCAGGGAGTCCCTGTCTGAAGAAGACACCTGACATCCAACTCCATTGAAGGGACAAGTCCAGCCCCCTGTACACTCCCCAAAGAGCCTGGTTTACACATCTAAAGTATCCTACCTCTGATAGCACCCTAAAGAACCTGAGAGAAAGTTTTACACATCTGAAGGATCCAGTCTCTGATAAGCTCCTTTTGAAAAGATGCTAGCACCCAGCACAATCAACATTTCTATGGTCACCAATTGTCTGGGCTGCTTAGGAAGTCCCTGACCTAGGAAAACTTTAAAGTCCATATCTTACCAAAAGTCTTTACATACCCTCCTAAAAACTTCCCTTGGTGGACATGACTTCATACTCAGGAGAAGTCTGTTCCCTCGTTGCTGAATAAAGGCAATCCCTTGTCTGATTTAGCTTGAGTCCGGTGTACTTTCTGTCCCATTTTCCTTATATCCATGAGCACATAAACATGTGTGATGTGTGTCCCTCCCACACACCACACATGCCCACATATATACCTCATGTGCTCACATACATAATACATTCATGCATATAAGTAATAACCAATTACACATGCAACCATATATAGATGCATATATATATCCTACAAATAAATGAGTTGCTTTTCCTTAGAGATAAAACAAGTAGTTCATTCACCTCTTGCATAAATAATGGGACAAACCATATAATGTAGTATTTATTTTTGACATTAAGAGATTTTTATATGCATATAAAGAGTTATGAGATGGCCTCATAACATTACTTCATACCAGAGATAACAGAAGAGAATATATTTTTTGGTGTGAAATCTTATAAATTCAAAATGCTAGGAGCAAATGTAGATTTCATTATGGAAATGTTTGGCTTTAGAACATAACCAAGAAATGAATGTGGTCTCAAACATCAGTAACATGACTTTACTTCATAAAATGTTTACAAAATGGTTCCCTTTTTCTTATGTCATTCCTATCATAGGCTTAAAAATAGCTATTTTTTTTCTGCTCACTTTACACTCACTTTACAGCTCCCAGTCGTCTCAGATGTTGTGATTTAGTGGTTAAGGACACTTGATTTTGTTACTGCCTTCAGATCCTCAGAAGCACTAGATGACAATGCCTTCCTTCCCCCATAAAGATGCATTATGTCTGATCTCTGCTTTGACACAGGGGCCCAGATCTGGAAGGACTCTTGAAATGCTATAGACATGCAGCCAGGGATGTGTGCTTTCCTGGTGCTCTGACAATCTGCCACTTCCCAAATTTCCCTATGGATGATTCCTTCCTTCTCATAGGATGTGTGTGGGTTCACTGTGCAGTTCAGGATAATTGAAATATTGGTCATCTTCAGCGCATTCTGAACTTTTTCACAACTAATGTTTAGTATGGAATAGTAAAGCTCTGATTCCTTCCTTGGGTCAGGACTAGTTCTAGAACCTACTTTAGATACTTGCAGTATGGGCACATACTAATTCTGGATGTCTCAGGCTTGCTCACCTTCTTGGTTTTCCTTGTGAAAAAGCAGTTTCTCCAAGATCAACTATTTAATATAAATCCCTTACTTAGAAATCCTGGCATCCAACTCTATTTCTAAAGAACCAGTTTACAATATATTCTTTTTGATGTAATTAACTATAAACTTAGTCTCTCAAGGACTGTTCTTGATCTTGGGTTAAGTCAAAAGAGTCCAGATTTATATGTAGTAGTTATTAGCAAAGTTTTTGTTGATTGAATGGCTTCCTGTTACTAAAATACAGCTATAAATTACATTAAATTCTTCTCTGTAGGGCATCCACAATACAATAAGTTTTAGTTAATTCAGATGTTAATCTTTTAATACATCTCTAAATGAAAATGGATTCTACTGCTTATATTTTAGAATATACACAGTGGGATTTTTTTAATTCTATAATTTTTAATGAATTTATTAATCTCCCTAAGTGGTCTCTTTCATCCCTTTTTAGAGATAGGTGATTATATATTTTGAATAGAAGTGTGGTTGAGACTGGAAAAGATCAAAGCACAGCTTTCTAGTATCAATTTTTAAATTTTTAATGAATTATAGAGGTGTTCAATGAGACGAAACAAACCACTAACTCAACTCTTCCCCTTGAACATCAGAAGTGTATCTATCTATCAACTGCTATCCACTATCTAGAGCACAACATTTCAAAAAATGAATTCATCAACTACCTTCTAGACCAGCCCTTACTGTTTCTCCCTACCTAGGTACTGGTAAAATTCCACCCTTCAAGTTCTGGAGACCAAAATATTTACAGGCCATCTTGAAAAGGGAATTTAAATAAAAATGCTTAATCATATCAGTAACCTCTTCTTAAAAAAATGTAGTACTGAGGACATAATTTAGTGATGTGGAGATTGGTTAGCCTCCAAAAAGCTCTGACTTCAAACTCTAACACTCCTCAGCTAGCCAAAAGAAAGTTAGATATTGATATTTATTCATTCTTTTTTTTATTTTAAAAAGAGTCTATGTATTCCAGGCTGACTTTGAGGTTCTCATCTTATGGCCTCCACTTCACTTGTGCTGGGATTGCATTCATACACTGTCCATTGCCTTGCCCGGTTATTGTGATAGACTTTAACAAAGGTTTTATAACTTCAGTAGTGGTAACAAAGTCATTCATTTCATTTCCAGGTTTGTCAGGATACTCTAAAATCACACTCTGGTTCAGGAACTCACAGAAACTCCTAGAACTAAGTAATGTCATAGTCATGTACAATATAGTAGACACAAGGTAAATTACCAAAAGGAAAAAGATATACAGGGCAGCTGAGGAGAAAGGACAGAAGCATTCCCCCAGTGGAGCCACAAATAATGTGTTTAATTCACTCAGCATGAACTGCAACAATTTATCTGAATTTCAGTCTCTCAAGGAAACATATTAGAGATTCAGTTTCCACATTTTTCACTGGCCTCTGGTCACCCTCTTCCTAGCATATAGCAGAATTCTAAACTTCTAAAGTAAAACAAGTGTTCAGTGTAAACCACATTAACTGCAAAGTCCATTCATACACAGTGAGCCACTCATCAGATACAGAATGATAGTGTGACAGTTTCAGACAAGTTCACAGATTCCAGGCCTGACCCCCTCCCGGAGTGGGAGGTGTCTCTAGCTAGAGCTCTAACCTAGATGTTAAAACTGATTGGTCAGGCAGGGAAGGACCAACCAGCTGTCTCCCTGACTTACCTGGCCGAGGTCTTCAAAAGTCACTGAAACAAAGTCCAGCCTCTCTTTTCCCTTCACGAGGCTTCCTAGAAGCACTTCTAAATCTCCAGGCCTTTGGAAGGCTCAAGATCTTTCACACATGAACCTTTTTCCTCATGATGGAAGCCCTCTGTTATCTTTTCTTCTGCTGCTTGTTTAGCTGAACAGCATAGATTTTCTTAAACCCTCTCCCACGTGTTCTCTCCACACTGGTGGCTGGAGATCTCTGTAACTCCCCATTTTCTTTTAAATAAAGTCTCCCACTATACCTTATCCTCTGGTGGTCTATGATTTTAATTCTTTAACTTTATAGACAAGAATTCAGGTACTCCTAAAGTTCTGAGGTGCATTGGAATTGCTGTGTACTATTTAAATTCTAATCCCCAGCTCTGATATTACAATAGGAATGTTTTTCATTCAAAATGCCCAGATGGCAGGCAAAGCCCATCCAGGCAAGCACAATATTGTCACATTTGCTGAGGTAATGTTTTCCTGCAACTTTTCCTATGGAACAAGTAGTGTTCCATAGGCATTCTCAAGTAATTTCTTCACAAGAAGTGAATGGACCTATTTATCTATTTCATTCACTGCCTTGCTGCCTGGAATGTAATTGTGACAACTAGATGTGTGGGTCAGCTCCAAAGCAGACGTCATGTGCTACGGACAGGTTCCTGATGGCATGGTGACATTGCATACCACCTCAATATTATTCACGACTAAACTTCTTTTCCATCACAGAATCTAGGCCTGCTTTGTTGGAGCTACTATGATTTCTGCATCCAGTCATCAGTAACCAAATAAAATTTGTCATAAATATTTATACACACTATAAGAAATGATTTTTTAAAGTCTAAAGATACCTTGAATAAGGGGCCTGCTGTGTCCTACAAAGGTTAAAAAAAAAAAGAAAAAGAAAAAAAAAGGAAAGTAATACATTTGGAGAAAGAACCAGCTAAAAGTGTCCAAAAGAGGGCTGGAAAGATGGTTCAGTGATTACGACGTTTGCCTGAAATGCCTGAGACCTCAGACCTCAGGTTCAATTCGAAAGCTAGATGCAAAATGTATTGCATGTATCCAGAGTCGGTTTGCAGTGGCTAGAGGCCCGGGTGTACCCATTCTCTCTCTCCTTGCAAATAAATAAATAAAATATTTTAAAGTGTCCAAAAAAATTAAAGGAAATTGTGTGCTTTGGAAATGATCTGTTTAAACTACCTAAATAATCTGAGTAAAATCAAAGGAGAGAAAGAATGAACTTTTGCTTATAAAGATCATTAAACTAAGACTTTAATAGCCTGGAATGGAAGATCACAACTTAATCATAAATATATCAATTTTATGTAGGAGAAAGTTCTGTAATGACATACAGTATATTCCAAACACATTTTTAGTTTGGTAATGTGAATAAATACAGGAGAATATTGAACTTTTATTGAAATGTTTCTTTCGGTACTTTAAATGTTTTCTTGATGTAAATTTAGTGCTTCTATAGTTATTAATCAATATTGATTTCCCACAGAATTTACAAATCAAGGACATTTATTCAACATCGTTACTGAATAGCATTTCCACTTTCTTCTTACAGGTTTCTTGTGGGGATATTTTTCCACCATCATTCTCAATCTTGTTGGAAGTGAAGCAGTAATTTCGTTAAATGCCTTTTATAATAGACTATAATCTAAATTAACAGCACTGCAGACACTGCAGATTATTAGAAATGTAAAAGTGAATTGCTCTGTTCCATCTACTCCAGCACAGCAATCTACTAAAACCGTATTTACTTTCATTCATAAGAAAACCAAATGAATTTCTTCCAGGTAAGGTAGGTAAAAAGCAATGCCAGCATTAATAGAAAACTAGAAACAAGTGGTTTGCTCCATGGTTCATGTGTTTGCCTTGCAAGAAGTTGGACTTAAATTTCAATTGCCAGCACCCACATGAAAGCAGGGTCTTGGTGTTGCACACCTATAATTCAAGTGACGGGGAAGGGAAAATGGGAGGATCCCTATTGCTTGCTGGCCAGCTCATCTAGTCAAATCACTGAGGTCTTGGCTCAGCAAGAGAAACTCTCTCAAAAAAATAAAGCAGAAAGCAATTGAGCAAAACTCCCAACATCAATGTCTGGCATCCACACTTTTGCAACCATGTACACATATGTGACCACACAAATGAACAAACAAACATTTGCATGAGTAACACACACACACAACTAGAAGTATCATTACTGCACATGGGCTTGACAGATTTTTATCAATATAGCCTCCTCATCTAGTGCCTCCTCATAGCAGGTACGTTTTGATTTAGCCAGTTTATTACAAAAAAGAATGAAATTCTACTTCATGTTTTCTAAAAAAATTAAAATAGTCTTCCAAAGTTATATTCAACTGGTCAAAAAATATTTTAGATGGAATCATCCATCTCACTGAACTTTTTTTTTTGTGGTCTCTAGAGCTGTAGAGAGAAATTTAACATCAACCACTTCTAAGTTACAATTTCAAGGTATTTATTTAAAAAGGGAGGGGGGGCTTACAGAAAAACAAAACCAAAGAAGTGGATGCTCAAAAGCATTAGGGTGGAAAGAGGGGTCATAGAAGATAACACATGTAAATATAACCAATTATACATTATATATTGAAGTTTCCAATGAAATTTAGGAAAACAAAACAAGAATATTTTATGATGCATTGGAACCCCTGGAGTTATGTAACTTCCAGCTTAGAAATTAAATTCTGATCAATATCCAGGTAATTATTAACATCTATCACCCCTCAGTAACAACACACTTGGGCCAGGAGAACCGGGCTGAGTACTAGGATATCCAGGATCCCTTGCCACAAGGACTAATACAGACAGCCCACGGAGGAGGATATCCAACTGATCAGGGATGGGGAGGGAGGGAATTGGGGAATTCGGGATAACAACGCATTGTTTGCCCACTAAATAATGTAACTCATTATGGACAATAAATATATGTTTAAAAAAAAGATGAGTAATTTTAAAAATGCGTAAGAAAGACTATACATGACATGGGATCCTTTAAATGTTTAAAGTCACCAGACTTAAGAACCCATGAACCACATAATATTAGCAATTTGCTATTCATGAAGACTTTTGGAATATTTCAATCCAATGGATTTGCTTCAGGGATAAATGTTACCTTAATTTATATTTATCTTTTTCGGTTTTGAATAAAGCACTGAAACAGATGAATGAGATCAGGTAGCACTCTCCTGCTGAGTTCTGGACTCTCCACGTCTGCATACTTTCCTTCACAGAAGCTCCTGCAGGAACAATTGTTATGCTTAACTTGCAATTGACAAAACATTCAGAAAGCTACCTTAACCTGCTGAGAGCTGGAGTAAGTAGTGGTCATGGGGGTTCTAAGCACTGCAGAGCAGCTGCTTGTGAAGGGCTTAGCTTGACAAGTGTTTTACTGACGTACCTACCCTATTTCATCCTCACAGAAATATCAAGAACTGTGATATCCGTGGACCTAGAAATACTAAGGACATAAAATACTGATTTCATGATGAGAAACAGATGCCTTCAGTAGGAACATGATTTTCTGAAATCCTCACAAACTAGTAAATTGTGGAAGTGGGATTCAGGACATCGAAATTCAGAGCCCTGAGCTGTCTTCCTATTGTATGCAGACCATTCTCTTAAGAACAAGGGAAAAATGATTAGCTGTGCTTTAACTTACTACCAAAAACATTCATGACTAAACTTTACTCATCTTTGAGAAACTTTTATGTATGTCTTTATATTATTCCCTAATTGAAATGAAGGTATGGAATAAAACACAAAGTTATCTTATATAGTGGTGCCTACAATGCTGAGGTTAGTGAAACTGGAAAAAAAAAAACTAGTAATGAATGAGGAAAATAACTTGAACTTGTCAGCTAAGCAAAGGATTGCTAAGATGAAGAAATTAAAAGTTGAAAGACAAAAATTTATTTCAAGATAATTCCATGAGGTAAGTTATAGACATCACTTATGAATTATCAAATAAGCAAATGTATCTGAATTTTTAGTTGCTCATGGGTGGTTTTCATTTCTGTGAGCCTTATGTGAAAGAAATAATATAGACATAAAGATGAAATTCTTTGATACACACAGCAAATTTTATGCAACTTAAGTGCTTGGTGTCCAGAATAGCCAAGCTTCCAAATTTATTCAGACATATTCAGATAGCCAGCACTTCCCAACAGCAGCCCACATTAAACATACAATGCAAAAGAGAGAGAACTGTATATTGAATTTAAGGTAAAATAAAAGCCCATGTGTTACAAGATGCTCCCATGACACCTGAGGAAAATAATTTTGCCTCTTGATAAAAATATACACTGCAAAAGGCATGCAATTCACATCACATCAGACTTTTTATAAGGCCAACACTCTGACATCGCTCATCAGCTAGGACGTGGTGACACCACAGAGAAAATACCGAGATAGCAAGAGTGCTGCCTCTATGATGAGCCTGACAACCTCCACCAGGGTGACAGAGCCAAACACCGAAGCTACTCAAAGAGCAACAAAGCAGAAATCCAGAAGTTACTGAGAGCTCAACACTAAAGTAGACTTAAAACACCTGTCAAGGCTCAAGGCCTTTTGCAGAAAATGGGACAGAAAGAATGTAAGAGCCACAGGGTCGGGTGGAATATTCAGAGGCATTGCACACACAGTGACTGACTGCTGCTCTTACAATTCAGAAACCACACTTTCATGGTGAATACCAGCAATCCTAGGAAGGAGGCCCTCAGTGGAGTGGAGATAGGGAGGAGGGAAATGATGGTACCAACACATGATGTGTCCATACAAAGCTTCTACTTAATAAACAAAAGGAGGAAGAGATAGAAGAAAATAAGAAGAATAAGGAGGAGGATAAAAGGGGCTGGAGCTGGAGAGATAGCTCAGTGTTAAAGGTAGTTGCTTACAAAGCCTGATGACCTGGATTTTATTCCCAGTACCCACGTAAAGCAAGATGCACACAATGACACATGCATTTGAAGTTTGTTTTCGGTGGCAGGAGGCCGTGGCCTGCCCATATTCTACCCCTCTCTCTCTCCCTCTCTTTCTCTCTCTCCCCAAAAGAATGAATGAAAAAATAAATAATTTTTAAGATGTGTACAAAACTATAAGTGTGCATTCTTATTTTCCCCAACATTCTTTGATGGAAGTACTTTCTTGAATTAATCACTGAAATTACTGTGTGTGTGTGTGTGTGTGTGTGTGTGTGTGTGTGTGTGTGTGTGTGTGGTGTGGTGCGTGTGAAAGAGAGAGGGACAGAGTCTCGTTTTAAAAGCATACAAAGTATTAGTTTTCATTATACTGTTTCAATCAAATTTTGCTTTCCCTTACCCCCCTTTCCCCTTCTTACTCCCCCTTATCCCCACCCTCTATCATATTTTCCTTTCTGTTTTTGTTCTCCCCCAAATTTCTCCTCACCTCCTGTTCCTGTTTATGCCCTCCTATCTTCATTCATAGCTGTAGAAACACAAAAATCCCTTCATTTACATACATACAATGCCTAAGAAAGAGAACATGGAATTTTTGTCTTTTTGGGCTGCTACCTCATTTAATATAAATTTTTCGGTTCCATCCATTTTCCTGCAAATTTCATACCTTCATTTTCTGTACAGCAGAGGAAAATTCCATTGTGTATATCTACTACATTCTCACTATCCAGTCATTAATCGATGCACCCCTAGGCTACCTCCATTATTACAGTATTGATAGGAGTGTCAGCTGGTACCACCACTATGCGGATCAGTGTAGATGTGTCTCAAAATCAAAAAATTGAACTACATATGACTCAACTATACTACTCCTGGGCACGTGCTCAAAGGACTCTATAAGCTAAAACAGAATATACATCATTTACATAACTGTCACCAGTTAAGAAACAGTTTCATATCAATAACCATTTGAGCATGAACGTGTATCTAATTCCATAGTTATAAGGTAAAAGAAACAATCAAAATCATCATATTTCCAATATTTAAGACATTGTGACAGTTATTAAAGACAGTAACAATCATTAAGCATCCCTAAAATATTGTCTTTCAACTTGCTTCTCCTCCAAACTTAAGATGTTAGAAGGAAATGACAGTATAGATCTTGTTTATCCATATCAGGTCACAGGTCAATGGCTGTTTCACTGCACATTATAGCATACCAAAATGCTTCTTAGGGATAATATAATATCCCTTATCCAATTATTCAATTTTTACATTGATGATAAATGTATTATTGGGAGAGATTTTTTTGCAGGGCTTGTCCTTGTACTCTCTAGCCTTTTCCCTCAGCCTCCCCCGTGCGAGGGTTACAGGTATTTACCACTTCATAGGGTTGACCTACAGGTCTTGACTGGTAGGCAATTTTAAAAGCATTTTGGAAAGATAATAGAAATAAAATGTCCATGTTTTTTTAAAATAGGATTTTTGGTTCTGCTTTGTCATTATTAGGAACTTGTCCTAAAAAGAACCATATAAACAAGTTATAGTAGTAGAGACAGTGCAGGCTAGCAGGATCTTATAAACCTTTCTGTTTGTCACAATTTTGTTAAATGAATAGATCTATAATGCTGGCAATCTTAGTGGACCATGTAAATAAAAAAGAAAGCAGAGCCCAAGGCAAGGATGAGAGTAGCAGCATTGTGTTTGGGAGGTGAAAGTACAGGAAATGAGGATGGAGGGGAGAGAGGGGAGCTCATCCAGGAGGCAGTGCAACAGATACACTGCTTGCAACAAGACATGTACTGTTCTTCATGCTGAATTATCTGCAAGGTGTCTAAAGAGGAAATCTATTGTCACTGTGGTTTTCTGATGAAAGTAATGAAAAAGAAATTAATCTCCTGTTTTCCACTTCCTATTTAAACCCATGTCAAGAAGAACTAACTCTCCTGTGTTTCTAAGTTTCATCACAAAGCCTCCAGTGGCTGCCTAGGGAGTCAGATCTGAAACTCCAAAAGTGGAAACTGAGGACATTACCATTCCCAATGCCTGGGTTCATGAGTCCAGATTGCAAGAGTGGAGCATCAATGATGTGGTGAGTGAGATACCATGCATTTAAAAGAGAAAACATTTGTGAGTAGGCAACAGATTTATAACATGTTAAGTGTTCCAAATATCAAAACTAGAGGACATAGTTAAGTTTTGGGGAACAAATCTATATCAGTTATTATTAGAAGCAATGAGTAGTCAAAAGTAATGAAGGAGATGGAGAGCAATGGGAGTGCTAACTGGGCACTAAGTTGTTCTCTGAAAGTTTTATTCACACACACATACACACATACACACATGCACACACATACAAAAACATACATACACATATACACACATACACACATACATACACACATATACACAATCACACACACATACATACACACATAAACACACACACATACACACATAAATATATACATACACACATACACACGTTTGTGCACACTAATTTTGTAATGATATTTTCCACCAATGACTTCCTAGTTACTGCATAAGGATTGTGGATGCAATGATTACTGTCACCTTTCAGCACCCATAAATAATTGTTAGATGGAAAGAATAGCCACTTCAAATGCATCACGGAGGACAGGAACAGTTGTCTTCCCATATTAGCAATTATAAATTATAATATATAAATTATAAATATAAATATATAAATTAAAATATATAATAATCAACTTATTTGAAAATGTTTAAAATAATTGAATGTTCAATACGATTGCTTAATAAATATTATGCTTTTAGAATCTTCTTGAGATATATGTCATAAAGAACAAAGGGTAGTCTCCATGCAAAGACACATTTAATCTTTGTGAAATGACCCAAGATTTCCTGTTTTGAAACATTATAAGGCACAAATTCAGTTTCTTCCTTTGACCTTGTTCTGAGAAATTTGTCAATAATACTGTGGCAATTTGAATCCTATGTCCCTCATAAGCTCGCATGCTCTGAATAATGGCAATTTGGGAGGTGACGCCTTGTCGGAGGAGATATGTTGTCATATCATGTTAAGGGTATTATAGCCATCTCCCCTTTACTAGAGCTCAGCTCACTCTCCTGCTGCTGTTTTCCACCTGCTGTGAAAGAGGTGATATCCAGCCTCTGCTCATGCCATGCTTTCTCCTGCCATCATGAAGCTTCCCCTAGAGATTGTAAACGAAAATTAAAAACAAAGCAAACAAAACTTTTTCCTCCTATCAGCTGCTTTTGGTCAGATACTTTAATCCAGAAATAAGACAGTAACTCCAACAGTTGCTTATTAATATCTAACTAGTGCAAATAACCCACATGTGCAATACTAAAATATTCAGTATTCCAAGAATGTAGTACTTAAATTATCCAAGTATCTGTCAAAGCACCTAATGTGTCCCCTCAAGTAAATCATCTTCCTTTTCCCACAACCTAAATCTAATTTAGACAGACTTATTATTAATTCAAAATGTCAGAAAATATAGTTGCATGAAGAGAAAAGCAAAGGAAAAATGTCACTCATTTCTTGGTTCTGATCTGAGCAGGTCAAATTATAAAAGCTAAAATATCGTAATTTCCTAATTAAAGAAATTAAAATCAAATTAGTCATTGTGAAGAACTCTTAACTTCTGATATAATCAAGTGATTCACAATACTTCCTACCCACATATTTTCACCCACATCTTCTAGTCTTGCCCTCAATTTAAGAATATATATGTGTGTTCAGTGGAGGGAAATGACTCTGAATGAAGTTAGGGCCTATAAGCATGGTACAGGGGAAAATAATGAAATGCTGCTCTTATTACTAAATTATGATGTAAAAAAGAGAATCAAGTCATTTTTAAGGAATGATCATAGTATCTTTTTGTAGCACAAAATACTAAAACTTAAGGTTTTACAAATGTCTCTTGATACACATATGGAAGACTACATTTTAAAAAAGTAGATTAAAACTCTGGTGCTTGTTTTGTCAGAATATATACTAAAATAGAAACAGTGCTAAAATTAGCATGATCCCTGAGCAAGAAAAACATTAAAATTTGTGAAGCATTTCATATTTTAAAAAATAGATAGAACTGAAAAAATATAATACCAAGTGAGATAATCCAGGCTCAGATGATAAAAGCTGTGTGTTCTCTCTAACATGAGGTCCTTGCTTTGAATTTTCAGATTTGTATGTAAGTTGGAGTGAGAGTCAGCAGATGTCAGGAAGAGAGAAATGGGTCATGTAGAGGGAAGAGAGGGAGTTAATTGGAGCTGAAGGTAGACTACATGTGATTTGAAAGTGGTGGGCTAGAATATGGAGGGTGGAAAAGTCTAAGTAGGAGTGGGGAGGAGAGACAAAAATAGGAGAGGGTGGAGCAGGGATAACAAAAGTAAAACCCATGAAAAATACACCAGGAAAAGGTTGGCCTGGAATGCAGTGAGTTCAAGATCATTCTGGGCTACAGTGAGACCATATATATATATATATATATATATATATGAAAATTCTGGTGCCAGAGGTTGGATACCTCCAAGTGAATAGTTGGTCAGAGTAGAACCTGAAGGCCTCAAAAAAAAAAAAAAAAAAACATTCTGTTGGTTCCCAAAAATAAGTAAAACATATATATTTCCTGGTATGGAAAAAAACAACTCATGCCTCAGTTGCAGAACACTGGGAAATAAAGCTAGAACTAAGCTAGAAGTCAGTTCTGTGCTGAGTAGGTGCTCTGCAGGCTGCTAGGCAAGACTGGTCATCCACAGTCTTACCCAGCTCTGAGCCTTTGCTTCAAAAGTGATCAGCCAGATTGGACGTGCCCACTGGTGCAATAGAGGCACATTGATTGTGGGGTAACCAATTGCTTTCTGATTGGATCTGAGGCCCATCCACAGAAGGAACTTCATGCTGCCTGTTACTGTAAACCCAGTCAAAACCATGTATCTGTAAAGGTCATGAACCCAAGGAGAGAAGCTACTACTGTTGTTTAGCTAAACCCATATGCTATGCTCATCGTTATCCTCTAAATATTTATTTTTATGCTCATAGGTTAATGCTGCTTCCAGCTTTAGTCAGAGAAATCTCTTTTTCCAGATGGTGGTGACTACTGGAGAGACTCAAATCTTATCAAAGGGCTGTGGAGTGCCCTTCCCTGAGAAATATCTATTACCCCTCAAAGGCTCAGGGAACATCATGGAAGAGAAGTGGGCAAGAATGTAAGAGCAGAGGAATGATGTAAAACACTGTCTTCAAGACATGACATGGCCTTTGCACTTGTGGCCTCACAGTGGTTGTCTTTACCTGTATAATACTGAGCTCATCAACATTCTGCCATGTTTGGTGGGAGACAACAGGGTACACACATATCTTCAGAGGAGTTATTGGCAGCTAGTGGCTGCTTTAACTGAGGAGACATTTTTCTTCAGTGGCAAAGCCACTGATAAGTTGCCTGTACTCTGATAAATAACCCTGCACCTGTCTCCCTTAACCTCCCCTAATTTAACTCAGTGGAATACAGAAACCCTGACAAACACACAGAGAGGGGGTGTGGGACCCTGCTGAGGGGCACAGAGAAGATAGGGTAAAGGAAAATTGAGGCTGGCCTCAAACCCCGAGTATCTCATTATTGGACACCTGTAGGAGTTCGGCTGATGCAATCTCCTTCCTTTTTCCTGAAACTCCAGCTACCTGGTGGGCCTCAACAAACCCTTGAAAAGCCCAGGCACTTCAAGGCCTAAGTTTCCTGGAGCTCTCATTCCCCAGATGTAATAACAAGCCTGAGCACTAAAAAGTTTAAAGGTCACAGCTCCTCTACAGCCACTGCCATCCGTTACATTCCTAAAGACACAGGACTCCTGCCACTTAGGGGTGAGAGAGTTCCCACAACTTATCTATGCAAACCAGGCATGGACAGGTTGCTGGCCCCTGCCAATCCCTTCATGAAACATCCACAGACCTCCCTGCCCTGGCCAATCCCCTTGCCACTTAAGCCCTTACCTCTGGTTTTTCTTCTATATAAACAACCTTTTGCCACATAATAAATGAACTGTTCACTGAAACTGACTCTGAGAGTTCTTCCTCTCATCATCTCACCACTTTCCCAAGACTCGGTCCACCCAGCTCCGTGGATGAACTGGGGTGTTAGTGCACGATGATCCCCCAAGGAATCGACGGACCACAGCGGTGGAGAGAGAAACACAGGCATCAAAGTAGAACACTAATCGGAACAAAGAGGTTCAGTGGGAGGAGGAGGGAAATGAAAAGGAAAGGTTGAGCTATTATGATCAAAATACACTACATACTGATATAAACGGGTCAATAAATTAAAAAAAAAATACTCCCTGTCCATGTGTATAATGCTTCCCATTAACACAGGTTTTCTAGTCGAAAATTGTGCAGCATCTTTGACTGTTTCCTCTTCTTTCCCTCTCACAACCAATCCTCAGTAAAGAACCTTTCCTCCAAATATATTGCATCTATTTTTCTCCACTGTCTGTAAACATGCATTCCCTCATCTTTATCACCTCTCCCTGCACATGACACCCTGTTTCCTCTCTAATCTGTTTCCCAAGTTATAGCAGAAAGTCCCTGTAGAAATCCAAGTGATATGATAATGCTGTATTCATAAATTCATCCTTGGCTTCCTACTACCTAGAGAATAGAACTTGAGTGCTCTTCACCAAGCCCAGTCCTTCATGTCCTGACACTCCAACCACAGTCACTGCACTCTGGGAAGACTGATTGTCTCAAACACACCAACAATACACCTGCTCAAGGGCCTGGACCTTCTGATATTCCGTCTCTTCTTACCTCCATCTCTTAAAAGTCCAACAGAGTAATACTGTTGGAAAGTTTTTATACACTATTGGTTTGTTTTTATCTCAATCAACTTTATTCATAATAATTATCTTCAGGACAGATCAATATTAGAAAAGAAAATATGTTACAGTGCATTTTCCTCTTAATACAAAACAAAAATGGAAAAAATAATGAAGTGGCCTGAAACAGTCTAAATCCTGCTCATTGTGACATCAATGGACCAAATAGGGGCTCCCATGAGCAGATGCTTAATACTCCCTCCTTACTCTGGCATACTGCTGTGTTTCTTTACAATTCCCTGGGTATGCATTAGAAAGCAGAAAGGACCTCCTGAAAGCCCACATGTAATTCTGAGGTAAATCTGCACTGTAAGAAGCTCAATTTCACTCCTACTAACAAACGGGTTAGCCTCTCAGCGATAATGAAAACATCAACATCATTAATTAAAGTGTTTGTGGTTTAGGTTACCCAATAGACTTCTCCTGATAAATGTAGAAACACTGTGTTCCCCAAAGAGTATCTTATTCAGAGAAGAGGTTTAATGAAAAGACTTAAAAGCTCAGTGGTTTTAGAAAGGAGGGGAAACAAATGCTAGGAGCAGAAAGGAATCCCATCCATTTACTTCTTCATACAATGATATATAAGCAAGAGAAACTTCAACATAAATAAAACAAAGTGTTGTAGTCAGCCACATGCCTCTGGGATGAATCTCCAAACCAGGGACAATTTGGGGGAGGAAAGTTTTTATTGAAACTACAGATTGAGGTGAAGTACCATAACAGCGAAAGAGACTGGCCTTCTTTCACAGGTCTGAGCAGAGAGAAAAACCCATCACCTACACCACACATACATTTGGTTATTCTGTCATATTTATTCTTTTCTTTATTTTGCTGTTGTAAAACAAGCTTTCATGTAAATCAGGATGGCCTTGACCTTGACATGAAGCAGAGAATGACACTGAATCCCTGTTACTTCTGCCTCCCCCTCCTAAGTGCTGGTGCCTGTTTCTTCTTTACAAAAGATTCCCAGGTAGCAGGCTCTAGTTTTCCCTGTATAATTATCAGATAGGGATTGTCTGCCACAAGTTTGAGTGCTTTACAATGGTTGACCCTGAAAGTTTCATTGAGAACATGAGCTAACATCAGCATGGGAAAAACAAGGCATATTTTGTGACCCCCCCCTCAAAGGTCCCAATCTTTATCTAACTCGGGCTTATATGAAAACAACTCCTATTGTGCTTAGTTGTGAAGAACATTTATCATGCAGCTTTAGTTTCCTAGATTAGTACCAGTATTTGAATATAAGTAACAGTAATTTAATGGCAACTATTCCATCACATTATTCTTAAAGAACTAATGAAAAACACTTTTCATGACATGACATGATTTGTAAATTTCTAATATAATATAAGCAACCTCAAAAATGTGTGCATAGAAAAAGGCAAGCCATGTGCTTTGGTCTATTTGATGTAGACCATAAAGGGCTTTTTTCATATATGATATCAGGCCTACAATGTTAATTAAAGAGGACTTTTATCATTTCTTAATATTTCAAAGAAGTCCACTCAAAAAGAATCTTCATATTATATGGCTATCTTATTGTTATCTTTACAATAAAATAAGAATGTATCTTCTTAAGGATAAATATATCTTCAATACCTAATATCAGAATAGTCTAAAGTAGTTATTAGCCTAGTTACTAGTTTTTACTGAGTCAATGATTTTTTTTTTATTTTTGATCTTCATACATAGCTGTTATTGCATCATTACTTTTTGAAATAGTAGGCTTTGCATTATATTTAGGTAGTTTTTTAAAATATGGAATGTAGAAGTAATCTTTTCTCTAAATATTTCACACCTTTAAACATCCTAGGCACATGCAATGTTAGAACTTTGTCACTCAAACATCTAATAAAACACAAACTGATTTTACCAAGAATCAAGGGAGGGCAGACATTATCCTTGGATAGGAACACTTTCCTGAAGAGTAACATTGTTCTGTCTTTGTGTAATGCTTGGACTTGAGTTACAAAACTGTGCCGAGTCAGTGGGCAATCAATAAACTTGCGACTATAACAATAAAGTATCAATAATTAGAGAATTTTAGGAAGCCTGGTGCTTGTTGTTATCATCAAGAAAAAAAATACCTGTCTCTGTGGATATCCCTGGGTGAAAAGATACACATCAGAAACAAAAGAGAACATGGCGGGAAAGTGAGGAAAAAACAAAACAAAACAACATTTGGAAAAAAGTCACAAAAGTCATGACTAGAAGTGGATGAATAGTACTTGCTATGCTGCGATGCATGCTTGTGAGTATATTCAATTGAGATTTAAGGTAAATGAAAGAGTAAGTGGAAGCAATGTGCTAATTTTCTGCTGCTCTGTCCTGATCTTGCAGCTAATGAGCTCTTAGTGAACTAACTTCCCTAAGGAGAGGGATGCCTCTTAATTATTTGTTTAAAATTATTGGCAGATTACTTTAATCAGATGCTTTCTTCATAGCATTCAGCTGAGTCAGCTGAAGTTAAATGCTATGGAGATATAGGAGGGTAAAAGGTTGTATGTGTGTGTAATTTTAGAAAATCATTTATTTTGAGAAAACCTGTTCTTAAATATCTTTGTTAAAATCATCCTGTGCTCTCTGAGTTCATGAACCTAAACGTGAGCAGTGAGTCCAGAAAAAAAATGTTTTCCGATTTATTAGATAACTTGATTGAGCACTTAAAATGCTACTGTAACAGTTCCTTAAAAGGGTTGCTAGTCTGCTCTTAGATACCTTCCATGGCCTGAGGCAATTGAACATAAACTGAAACTCAGAACAGGCAAAATAATGGAACTATGGCTTTCATTCAAGGCCCCATTTCTCCTTCAGATAAACCCAGCAACACCCTCATACTGCCTCAGGCTATCAACAAGCATTCAGCCCAGCTCTAGAAAAATCTTACTTTTTCAAGAAAGTGTCAACCCCTTCATAAGCAAAGAACAAAATAAATGATGATTTATAAGTTACAAATATAGTTGGGCCATCTATCTGTATTAAATCCATAGATACAAGCAATTTTTTTCATTTTTGTGCCTAAATACCTGCAAGAAGCAGCTCGATGAAGGAACAGATTGTTTTGGCCCACAGCTTATCCTGGCAGATGACAGCAAGTACATGAAGTAGCTAGTCATACTGTGCGCATCATCAGTAGGCAAGGGAAGACAGACAATGCTGGTGCTCAGCATACTTTCTCCTGGTTCAGTCCAAGACCTCAGCCTGGGGATGATGCTGTCCACAATCAGACAGTGTCTTCCCTCTTCAGTTAATCCTCTCTGGAAACAACTTCATAGACATCCCCAAAGCTATGTCTCCTAGACGAGGGATTCTAAATTCCATCAAGTTGACCACCTAGATTAATCATCAGTAAGACATTAGTCCCCCACTGCTGAAGATCTTTGGTTGTAGGACACTGAGAAACCAAGCTGATACCGTCCTGGCTGGTTGCCAGGGTGCTGGAAAGTTCTATTCAGGCTCCCGGGGGAACAACACCACCAAGAATAATCCAAGTGGACCCTGGGAGCCACACCACTGACAAATCAGGTAAGATGTGTCCACTGGTGCACTAGAGGCATTACGATCAAGATGCATTGTGTGCATGTATAAAAGTTGTCAATAAAAAATTAAAAAAAATCACACATAACATTTACATTGAATTAGGAATCATAAATAAACTAGAGATGATTTGAAGTACATAGGAGGATTGCCTAGCTTATATGTAAACACTGTGACATTTTGTACAAGACATTTGAACACCAGTGAATTTGGGTTTGTGAGTGTTCTGAACTCATTCTGCATGTATACTGAGGTGTGGACTTCAGTGTTAAATACAGAAGATTTTAGACACTTGTCTCTTTATTTAGTTGTCAATCCTGGAACTCAAGGATTATATTGCTGGGGAATTACCTTTGAACCAATAGTTGTATGAATTTATTTTAGTTATTGCTTTGCTTTTTGTGAAACAGGAAATTTCTCTGCATGTAGCTTCAGCTGGCCTAGAACCTTCCAAGTAGACAAAGCTGGCATTAAACTTGTAAACTTGTAATGTGTTTGTCTGCCTCTACCTGCCCAGGGCTGGCCACCAATCCCAGTGGACAATAACTTTATTTTTTTCTGTCTTTCCCAGGGGAGTCTGCCTGTGAAGATAGAAACTCACATATCCCCTTAGTCACTCCATCCGAGATGCTAGCACAGAGAATACACACACTAGGCCTTTAAAAGACAACTGTGTGGATTGAAAATATTTGGCTTTTTATGAATAAACATGAGGTAATATAGAAAATAATTTAGTTCTATGTATTTTGACATGTTTAAATTAAAATTTTCACTCAAACCAACTTATATACATATATTGTTGATATATACATACTGCACTATGTATTACATTTTCTTTATCCATGAATTAGTTGATGGGAACTTAGGTTGATCCCATAATTTAGCTATCATGACTAGAGTCACAGTAAATATGGGTGTGAAGGTCTCTATCTCTAGTCAATGCAAATGAATTCCAAATGCATACTCCACTTTGTGCTTTAAGTGGGAACTGGGGAATAGAATCCAGGGTGAGGGAATTTGAATAGTCAGCATAATCCATTTGATGCTTATAGGCAATACTTGTCAAGGTGACTGTTACATGGTAAGATCCCCAGATGTCAAAAGTATGGTGCGGGTGGTTTTTTTTTTTTGCCATTTTGATATTAATTCTTCTTATATTGTAATGTTTGAACTATTCTTCAAACTCTATCTTAACTAGTTCATCGCTGTCCAGATGCTTTTGGACACAAGGAAATAGCTAATACTAGAGGGTAAGAGGGCCTCTGTTGCCTTCGACCTGTAGGACTAGCAGCATAGTGTTAAAGCCAGGGGACCAGCTGTGGAACTATTCCGTCTAGAATATAGGAGGAACTTAAAAACAGTTAAACATGCAAAAACCAAGTTGACCAATAAATGGGCTAATGACATGAGTTTTTGTGTACTTTGAAATGTGAAATATCTCCTAAAGGCACATGTATTAGAACACTTTGACTCCAAATGGTCTCTGTTTTGTTTTTGAAGGCTATGAAGCAGCAGGAGATGGAGCTTTGCTGTAAAACTGATGAACTGGGGTGAGGCCTTGAATGATGACAGGCAGGTCTCACTTGCCTACTCTCTGCTTCCTGCCTGAAAAGTGACACCATTCCTCCACCCCTGCTGCCATGATTCCTTGTTCTCATGAATCCTTTCCCCCAGGAACTGTAAGTTAAAATAAACCTTTCCACCCTTTAGTTGATTCTTGTCAAGAATTCGAACAGAGAAGAATATCTCATAAAACCAGGGACATTCTAAAAATGTCATATTTCACTCACTAACTCTCTTGCACTTTTTTCTTTCAGAATATTGATAAAATAATTCATCATCTAAACATCTTCACCGATAAGTAATGTTTACAAAATTTAAAACAAATTTTCTCCTAATTACAGTATTTTTAACGGACAAGAAACTAAGGCAAACATTGTGAAAGCCAGGAATATGATGTTCAGGAATATGGTGTCAAATACTTCAAGGTGAGTTAATGCTATAGTGCTTTTTTCTCTATTTAGTTTTTGTTTGTTTGTTTGTTTAAAGGCATAAAATGCCTTGAAACTGAAGGACTGATTTAAGCCATGGCTGATGTTTCTGTTCTCTATTCATTGACTAATTCACACAACTGTGGGTGGTATTAGTTATAGCGAAGAAAAGAACAGGACTCAGATACTGCCTACAGTGGATATTCTTGTGAAAAAGATGATTAGTTGCCAGTATTTATCAATATTAGTAGTAGTACACCAATTTTTAGTAGAGATGAGAAGGAATTAGCAAAAACAAAAGGGCTAGAGGAGGGGCGTGGTGAAAGCAGTCTCAATGAAAACAAAGGAGAACTTGTAAACTGTATTTTTCCAGTGGCTTTTTTCTCTAATCATCTGAACCACTAAACATTAACAACTCAGTAGCCTTACATAAACAGACGTTACTGAATGACATGTCTCCTCAACTTTTTCACCTAACAAAACCCAAACTCTATAACCACTAATGATAGTTCCCTGTGTCCCTCTCCCCACAGACCCTGGAAACGACCACTCTACTTCCTGACTATGAATATAGCTACTTTAGGTAAGTCATGTGGGTGGAAGTGTTTCCGTTTTCCTTTGAGTTATTTCACTTTTAACATGTTCTTACATTGATATATGTTTAGTAAGCAGCAAAATCTCTTTCGCCTTCTGACTAGTAGTCTATATGAAATATTCAATAGATACTTAGGTGTTTCATCTCTTGCCTATGGTGAATGTTCCTGCTATGAACATGGGTGTGCAAATATAACATTCCAAGATCCCAATTTTAAATATGGATTTATGGTTAGAAGTGGGATTAGTAGAATATATGGTATTTCTAGTTCTAATTTTTGAATAATTGCCATCCTGTTTTCCATAGCAAATAAACATACCATTTACATCTCCTATAAGGGTTCCAATTTATCCACATCCATACATTATTTATTTATTTATTTGATATCAGAGAGGGTTATAGAGAGAAGACAGACAGGCACAGTGAGAGAATGGGTACACCAGGGCCTCCAGCCACTGTAAACAAACTCCAGATTTATGTACCACTTTGTGCATTTGGCTAGATTTGGGAACAAAGGAATCAAACCAGGGTCATTAGGCTTTGAAGGCAAGTGATTTAACTACTGAGCCATGTCTCCAGCCCTATTGTCTATATTTTAATAATAGTCATTTTGTTGGTTATGAGATAATATCTCATTATAATTTTTGTTTGCATTTCCCCAAATGTTTAGTAAGAGGAAATATCAATTCATATGCTTACTGACCTTTTCTATATCATCTTTAGAGAAATGTTCATTGAAGTTTGCATAAGACTAACAAAAATAATATTCATGGGTCATTGCTATTTTCTCTGCATTGCTCTGGCAAATAATTATTTTAATTATCATAACAGTAGAAGAGATCCACCTGAATTTGTGGGGTGTTGGGAATAGACCAACTGAAGAATGTGTAGAGTATCAATGAAGTGCTGAAGAACACACCTGCTAGCGGGAGAAAATATAGCTCAATTATATAATCCTCCTAAACTTCTGGATTATTGAATCATGAACTTTCCAAAGTACTAAAATATCCCGAGCCTCAAAAGGGGTTAGCAGTGATACTGAAGACTGAGAATGAGAAAGAAGGTAGTAATGATGGCTTGAATGAGAAAAGAATGTCAGAAGAGCCAAGAATGGGTCTGACTAGAGTATAGCTGACCTTCCAGGAAGCTATGTAATATAAAGAAAGTAGTAGGGCTGGAAAGATAGCTCATGGTTAAGGATGCTTGCTTTCAAAGTCTGACAGCTCAGGTTCAAGTCACTGGTGCCCACGTAAAACCACATGCACAAAGTGGTACATACACCTGGACTTCGTGTCCAGTGGCAAGAGGCCCTTGTGCATTCATTCATTCATTCATTCATTCTCTCTCTCTCCTTGCAAGTAAATAAATAGAAACATTTTTAATAAAAATAGTTGTCAAGAGCAAGACACTGATGATAGACTTTAAAAGGAGTTGTCTGTGTACAGGTATCTTGCATGTAGTTGACTTGTGTCTAGGTCTCTGGTACTAGCTTGAAAGTTTGCATATCTAGCTAACACTTGAGTCAATAAAAATTTTATGAGGCACTTGTAGCTATCTTCTCAAAGTGAAAATCTGCAGACCCTGCCCTCTTCCTCTTCTTTTCACATGTCACTTTCTATTTTATTTCTTTAATTGCAGGGTGAGATGTCACTGCACCTAAATTTTCTACCTTTGCCTTGTTACTTGTGCATAAGTTTGATTATTTTCAAAAAAAATTGTTGTTGGAGAGAGAGAAAGAGAGAGAGAGAAAGAGAGAGAGAGAGAGAGAGAGAGAGAGAGAGAGAGAGAGAGAGAGAGAGAGAGAGAGAGAGAACATTGGTGTTCCAGTGCCTCCTGACATTGCAAACAAACTCCAGACATATCCCATATGTTATCTAAGGTGAAGGAAGGAGTATTCCTTATATAGTTTTAAACACAATTAATTTGACCTCTATTCCGCCCCTTTCCTTCTTTCTCCCACTACTCTTTCCTTCTACCTACACTCAGTGAGAAGCCTGAAAACCACAGCTAGATTCATACAATTTTCTTATTATTTCAATTATTTTGTTATGGGTGTCTTAACTTTTACTTCTGTTTTTTATTTCTGAACCCCTGTGGACACATATCTTGTAGTCATGAATGAGATACTATCAAATAAGTGTCATGATTTTCTTTCTGATGCCCCACAGAAACCAATATAATTCATTCTCTATAACCTGATGTTCCTAGGAGACAACTAACAGGGAACAGGTGTAGGAGACACAGGGACATGGGGTGATTGGGAATACAGGCTGTGATTAAAATTAACATGCAATCAACTGTGAAATAAAATATTAAATACTCATCATGAATCCCAAAAAATTTCAGCCATTTTCACTGAATTCTATTCAGGAAATCCTTACTGGTTGGCAATAAACCACTCTGTCCTCTCAGTAAACACACTCCTCATTTTACTCCCTGACTCTCCTGCTTTTTCTCTGGTATGCTTTACTTACAAATTTTAGCAACCTTCTCAATTTGAAGTGTTATTTCATTATTTTGCTCAACCATACCACATACTCAAGTACTCTGCTTAATACAGAATATATTATTTATATTTGGAAGAATATTCTGATATTCTTATAAACTATTAGGAGAAGTAATTCTACTCTTTTGGGACTTTAAATACAATATTTTCTTCCTCTACTAAAGCTTAATTGACTTGTATTTTTGATTCATTTTTGCAGTAAATGGAACAAATTTGAAAGAGTAAAAAAAAAAAAGTCAAAAAACTACCTAGATATAATGTGAACTAAAAAAGGAAAGGAAAACAGGAAACAGGAAGAGAGTATTAAAATGAGAGATAGTAGACAGAAAGGTATAGACTGGCAGAGAAAGGGATATAAAGGTGAAGAATGTCCAGTTTTCAAAATTGATTTGTTTGTGATGCTAATCAGTTTTTTCTTTTTTAATTCTAATGTCTGTTTCAAACACTGCGCACAGCTTTGAGCTTAGAATAAAGCATAAAGTCCTTTTCATAGATGACCTGGTCATCCTCACGTTCTGTCTCAACTGTCTCTTAAGTCTTACTCATGCATGCTTGTAGTGCACACCAGGTCATGCAGAGTGACACTTCTCTTGCTAATATTTGACATGAGCTCACCCCAAGGCCTTTTCCTTGCTGTTTTCTTTTCAGGAAATATTTTGCCATAGATATTGACATGGCTCACTCTTCATGTACCTACAGTCTATACCCAAATTTTATCAATTTCTCATTAAGAATTTTTCCCAAGCATTTTATTGACACTTATAATTGCCCCAGATCATTTATTCCAGTTACTATTTGTGCTTGACTGAAATGTGTTTACTAACTGTATCCCTTCATTAGAGTGTGTTAGAAAAAAAAAAAAGGTTGTTTTGATCCTTAGCGGCTTATTAAGCACCATGAACCATGTCTGGCATTATTGCTTGTAAAAGTTTAGTAATGGAGGAGCCTCAAAACTATCATCAGTTTTCTAAACTTACTATAGATTTTGATTACCTCATCACTGTTCTTTCATAGATCATAAGCTCTGCTTATAAAAGGCCAAACATCCAAGAAGAGAAGCACAGAAGGAACCAGGCACCAGAGAAAAACAAGGCACTTTCTCTTCCATGCTAGTCAAAATGTTTGGTTGGATTGTCTTTTCAAGCATTTTTTCTTCATATATTTCCTGGAAGAAGTTGTCAGACCTAGATAGTATTCACATGTTTGGGCTTGACATCTAAAATTATTCCAATTCATTAGCCACATGTTATTTGTTTGGAGAGAGAGAGAGAGAGAGAGAGAGAGAGAGAGAGAGAGAGAGAGAGAGAGAGAGAGAGAGAGAGAGAGAGGAGAGGGAGAATGGACATGGAAGCGCCTCCTGTCACTGCAAATGAACTCCAGCAGCATGCACTACTTGTGCATCTTGCTTTACCAGAATACTGAGGAATCAGACCCATGTTGTCAGGCTTTGAAAACAAGAGGCTTTAACAGATGAACCATCTCCCCAGTCCCACAAAGATATAATTTAACTCATGATACTTGAAAGTGAAATGGCTATTTCACTGCTTTAAGTCCATAGAATAGATAACAATTTGATAGTCAATATCATCTATTAATATATGTTAATAACTAGTTCCTAAGAAATGATTCATTGGGGGAAACTACAGAGGGGCAAATTTGAGGGTTGTGGGAGAAGATTATGATTATAGAATATTGCCTATTTGTATGGAGGTTATCAATAAAAATATGATACTTTAATGGTAAAAATTAGGTTATTTTCTCCATGAGTCATGCTTTATTATTTTACACAAAATGTTATCTTATGGCAAAAATCTTATGTATTATGTATGTATGTATCCTTTTGTGTGGTGTTTGGGTCCCAGAGTGTGTGGATGCATGTGCACACATGGAGGTACACATGGAGGTACGATAAAAAATTAGGTTTCATTCCTCAGGAACACTGTCCATCTGTTTTGACACATGGTCTTGCACTGGCCTGAAGCTTGTCAAATATGCTATATGGGCTAGCCAGTGAGCTCCACAGATCCTCCTGTTTCTCAGCACTAGGATTATAAGTACCTATTTCCACCCTTTTAAAAATTAATTAATATAATTTATAGCATTTTCAAATTCAATTTTTCCTGTTGATTCACATTTGTGATGGTTAAATTTTGTTGTCAGTAATCTTGGGTTGGTCTCTGAGATTGTTTACATGAAGGCAACACTCTTTGTAGGGGGCAGGATGTAAGGAAGCTCAGGGGAACTAGAAATGAAATTCCAGAGACTCAGTAAATCAGTAAGTCTGGGAAAGGGTTGGAAGACCCCATCCTAAGGGGCCAGCCTCTTTTATCATTATTAAACTTCCTTTAGATATGTAGCTTCAAATAAATCCTTTCTTCCCATAACTATTAGTGATTTAGAGGTTCGTCCCAGCAGTGTGTGGCTGAATATGACAGTTTTGAAACCAGAACCTGGGGTGATATTACTGAGATGAATCAGATCATGTGGATTTTGGTCTTCTGGAATTTGTGGGTTGGGGAATGGATATGGGCAAATGAAGAGTCCTTCCAGAGCAGTATGCCATGTTTTATAGACTATTCTGCTGAGAGTTGGAAAATGCTAAGTGTAGAGAGAATTGCATTTAGAGGCTTGGCTTATGAACTTTCTAAGGGGAAGGAGAGATTGCAAAGAGCTTTATTGGAACTGTGTTACTGGATTAAGGGCTGGATGAGTTCTACTGCCCATGCCCAGAGGACATGATTGAGGTTGAATTTAAATAATGGACTGATGTGTTTGGCTAACAATATGGAACTGAGAATTTAGATTTAAAGTTGGAAAAATTTAACTTACTCTTAACTTACTGGCACAGAGACTGGCTTCAGGTTTTTGAAGCTGCTGTTTTCAAAACATTAGCAATCCTAAAGAAAATGGCCTAACATTAAACTAATTAGCAATCCTAAAGAAAATGGCCTAACATTAAACTAATGGAAAAGATGTCTGAGGTGTTTCCACCCAGAAAAGATTGAATGATAGACTGTGCAAAGTGTTTTGAAAATAGCTGAAAGGAAGGAACCTGCTAATCAAATTTATTTCATCCATGAATTAACAACATGGCTGTGTCCTGCATACCTGGTATTGCTTTTGGAAGCATGAGAAATGCATGCATGGAGTGGGTCGTGGAATGCACACGGTTTCAGGAGCCACTGCTGAGATGAGGTATATGGAATAGGGTGTAAGGTCCCTGATTTGACAGTGAAGCCATTGGAAGATGGATCTTGGTTTGCAACAGAGACCCGAAGATGTTTTCTAGGAACTAGGGCAGTTCAAGTTCAACCATGGAGAGCTCTTGGCAAGGGATGGAGGTTTTCCCCAGTTACTCAGCCATGCTGGAGGGGTGGAATTGGAAAATCTTGAAAAAGTGTCACTGGTTGTGATTTTGGACTTGAACTGCAGATGTTTGATGCTCACCTAAGAGTTGTTGAGTTTACATTGGTTCAGTCTCTTATTGTTATGCCTCATAGCAGTTGGAAATGTTTACTCTTTGCCATTATATGTTAAAAGCATGTAACTTGGTATGATTTTACAGAGCTCACAGTTAAGGGACCTTGTCTTGTTTTGGAGGTAGATTAATGTGTTTCTGGTTGTAAATGGGATAGATATATCATGTAAGGTGGAATTATGATCTTCTTACTGTCTTCATTTGAAAATTAAGTCTGATGTAAGGAGATATGATTGGATGTCAAGTTAACAAGGGGTGACGGTTAAGTTTTGCTGTCAACTTGACCTTTGTAGTCATCTTGAGTAGATCTCTAAGGTTGTTTATAAGAAGGCAGCTCTTTCAGTAGGGGGCAGGATGTAAGGAAATTTGTGGGAACTAGAGACAGACATCCTTTCCTGGGAGGGCATTCCAGAAAGGAAATTCCAGAGGCATAGGGAGTCAACAAATCTGGGAAAGGGTTTCAAGACTCTGCCCTAAGGCTGTATAAACGTGGGTGGATTTTCTCTCTTCCTCATGCCTGTTTGCTGTTGTGTGTGTGGTGTTTGTGATAACTTCTCTCTCCCTCTCTCTCTCTTTCTCTGTCTCTCTCTCTCTCTCTCTCTCTCTCTCAGCTTGGACCTGTGAAAGGGGATCAGCTTCTTTGACCATCATGGAACTTCCCCCAGGTCAAATAAATTATTTCCTCCCATAACTGTGCCTGGTTAGGAGGTTCATCCTAGCACTGTGTGGCTAACTTATACACCATCTCTCCTCTTCCTCCCCCTGTTCATCCTTGAAAACCCTCTCCCCTGTATTTCCCTGCTTTTTACATGTCACAACTGTTCTTATGCCTGTCTCTTAACTGATCTTCTGGCTGATTTCTGCACATTCACTTTTGGTTACAATTCTGTGTTTATAGGTTTTATCCACTAATGACCCCATGTCACATAGATATTATAAGCTAAGACACCTATATCAGAGAGAACATGCAATTTTGGTATTTTTGAGTTTTAGTCACTTCATTTTAATATAACTGTTTCAGACCATACAATTCCCTGCAAATTTCATAATTCCATTTCCTCAAATTGAATAGAATTTTATTATGTATGAATACCATGTTTTCATTATTCACTCAAAACTCAGGTCGAAAGACTTTTGAGGAAAGCTTTTATTGACCTAGCTATCTCACAGGATCAAAATTTGTATGTTCAGATATCATTTATTATCTATTTTCACATAAACTCTGTAAGAAATATGAGCATGTTTTGAAGTTGAACATCATTTTTGAATGATCATTAAATTATTTTAGTACATAATTGAGCAAAACATTGCACTGCATAATTTGAGAATTATTTATGGGAAATATATGTCTTAATCAATAACATGAATGTGCTTTTTCTCATTTAATCAAGTACCTGAATGACTGAGATTTATTGCTAGTGATACAGGTAGATCAGCATGATACTTATTTATGTTTTTCATTTTTCTAATTAAAAGCCAAAACTTGCTCACATGTCTAAGAATGTGGTATTTTAATTGACTGATATTTTTCCAAGAAAGTGGAAGGATATTTATACTACCACATGGTCAACAATTATTTCCAGTAACGTTTCAGCTAACTTAATTTTTAAAGGGTAATTACAATGAAAATAATTTTAGTTGCTAAAGCACCTGTTATTCAAACCTGAAAGTCATTCAGAGTTTTCTTCATGAACAACAGTTTCAATTTGATTCTTTGCCAGGTATTGCATCCTGGAGTAATGTATCAATAATAAGATTAAAGTTGCTATGTAAAGATTTGTTTTCCTGTTGTGTAGAGGCATAAGAATGTTTATCAAAGGTAGAGAAAGAGAACTTAAATATTTTCACATCTTTCTCAAGGAGATCAATTTCATCAAAGTATTGACATGAACATTGATGACATAACGGTTGATTTCCTTAAAACAATCTTTCCAGGTGAGTTGAGGGGGGAGGGGAGGGCAGTGGGGAATTGGGGATAACAACTCATTGTTTGTCCACTAAATGTTGTAACTCATTATGGATTAAAAAAAAAAAAACAAAAAAAAACAATATCCTTTGGAAACAAAAAAGAAATATTTTTGTGTTCACAGAAAAAAAAAAAAAAATCTTTCCGCACATACACTTGCTTGAATGTAATTGCTTTTAAAACAGAAAAAAAGTGAAAAAAAATAAAACCCCATGAACGAATGTCTAAAAATATTTACAAAATAGGAGTGTTTGAGACACTCAGCTTCTGTTTTTCACTTTAAGAGACTCACAGTGCTCACCTTCAGCACGGAATGAACACGTAGTGTTCTCGGGAATGGGGATTCCTTTTGATTGGTTAAACTCAGATTTTCTAAGTCATATTTGAAAACAGAACACTCTTTCTTTTGCTATATTATTTGAAAGTCTACAGAATGCAATATTATAATGATGCATGTTTAATACTCTGCTAGATTTTACTAATACATACATGGATATATGTAAAATCTTTAAGTCTTGCTTGTATCTAATAAGATCTTTGAGAATAAAGAAGAATTTAGAAAAAAATGGCTGAAAGAGACAGATTGTTGAAGTCATAGGGAAAGAATTTTTTAAAACTCCACACTATGGGGGAAGGGAGAGGAACCCAGAATTTGAGCAGAGTACTCAGAAGAGAAAGGGAGCTAGTTCAGAAACTTGGGGACAGGAGAGGACTCAGTACCATCACCAATCTATTATATAACAGACTTTGACGAGATGATTTAACAATCAGGGCATTTCATACATATTCAACAGTTAAGCTGCTGATGGCAATAGAGTGTTCTTTCTTCTTGAAGCTGGGGGTGGATGGGAAGCCTAGACAAAAGTAACTGCATCTCTAGAGACCAAAGGAGCTAAGAAATGTATTCAGCTTTGAAATGTTGCTAGCTGGAAGAACTGGAAATCTGAGATGAGGTGAAATATAAGGCTTTGTGTAAAGGTGCTACCTGGAAAGGATTTCTCATTCCAGATGAGAGCTGGGATTTGGCAGCTGTAATGCAAGATGATTTAATGTGTGCAGTGAAAAAGAATTTAAGGTTTTAATATCTATTTTCTTGTGTTATATATTTTCTCTACAAGATACCTTAGCATTATAATGATATGTTATGTTCTTGAGGCAATGCCAAAAAAATTAAATGATGTGAGAGGAGACTGTCAGGAATGAAGCAGAAGATGGACTCTTTACTGAGTCCACAGATAGGACTGTAATTCTCAAACAAGGACACAGCAGACACCACGGTGTGACTGCAAGCCATCTTTCTTAAAAGCCTTCCTATAATATGCCTTTTCTATTCTGAAAGTCTAGAGTGTAGTTTTCAAAATATTCAAAATATTAGAGAAGCATGAAAAAGATAAGTAAAAATGAGTGAAATAAAATGAAGGGCACAGAAAATATCCACAGTGAATAAACACAATTTTTATTTGCAAAACCAAGTTTATAAAGTTCCTATCATATTTTCATAAGCTTGCTTCATGGTATTCTCTGAACATTCATTTTGTGGAACTGGACTGGGCTGGACTGGATCTGAATAGATCCTAACTGTGGCTAACACTCCATGCCACTGAATTAGTTCAAAGAAATCCAGGTTTACACAACCCCTTTTAATACAAAGTCCTATGGTCTGCCCAGAGTGTTAATAAAGGATGCAAACACCAGCAATGATTGAAATGTGATATCCAAGAGGTAGGTTATATTTATCTTTAATATTAGTTACTATGACAACCAATGGGTTATTTAAAGATGTTAGCATTCTAGCCCACTGAGTTGATATTATGGAAAAGAATGGCATACAAGTTGAGGAATAGCAAACTGCATTAAATTCATATGACAAAACAATGACAATTCTTTTGCTCCAGAAAGGCTTAAGAGGGTTCAGAGGCCTTGAAAAAGCACAAGTCAATCAGCAAGATAGAAATATCCTTATTTATGAAAAGCGTCTCATTACAGGTCCTTCCTCGAGATGACATTGTTCAAGCTTCTAAAACTCTAAACTTGAGATTTGAAACAGAACAAAAAGGAAAATGATATGGGAATGGACAAGTTAATTTTTATTGGGAATCATTTGCAGTT